>SKCR01043976.1:0-58273 GCA_019454045.1 Zanthoxylum bungeanum
CTTGCGAAGGTGGTAGGGAGGTTCCCCCATGAGACGGGATCCATCCGACGAATTGGAGCTCCGTTTCTTCACTTAATTTTCTGTTTTTGTAGGCAGTGGACTGCATGCAGTAGGCTTACATGGCAGTGCGTTTTTGGGCTTGAAACGTCTCCAAATCAACTCTACCGATCAATGTGAGTATTCCGCTACCTCCGTTGATGTGTTCACACATATTTCATGACTTGTTTGATCTTGGGACCTTATAGAAAACCAACAGTTTTGACTAAATTACTTGTTTGAGCATGCTTGGAAATGGATGTCTTGGAGTTGTTTGTGATCAATTTTGTGAAAAATGAATTGGATTAATTTTTCCCCTTAATCTTGGCTTGGCCGAGAGTTTACTACCTTTTACTGTGATGGTATTTTTTGTTTATTTGATTGTTGGATAACTTGAAACAATTGGGAAATGTTGATTTATAATTCAATTGGATTGAAAACGAAATCGGAAATAAAAACCCTTAAATGTTGTGAGTATTGAAGCATGTAATGAGATGAATTTTTGAATCAATATGTTGGACATGTGTTGATGATGAAAAACATGATTAATTGGTTAGATTAGTATTTTAGAAATGTTAATTTAATGGTTAATCATGGCTTAAACCTTTAATTAATTAAATGAGATATTTGTAATATTAAAATTTAATTAGTTGGGGTTGATTTTGAATTGGGCTTGTAATTGTTGTATTCGGCCTAATGGACTTGGTTGGGCCAAGTAGGTTTGGGCCAAATGGATTGGATCCATATTGGGCCTAAATTATTCCATTAAGTCCAAATATAACAAATGGGCTTTAAAATTTTAATTGACCTTATGGGCCGAAATTGGTTTCTTGGCAAATGAGGGTGATTCCTTAATTGGGCTTGGTATTGGGTTTGACCCATATTGACCAAAGCCCATGCCTTATGAAATCAATTGAAAGCCCATCGGACTTTAATTAAACAACACATTAGATGTTAGTTGGGCTTTGAGACCCGATTAGATTAGATTTGGAATCTAAGTCGTTAAAGCGCATTAAAAAGTATAGATATTTAATTTGGAATTAAATGAATGAATTAGTATTGAATACATATTAAATTGGATTTAATTAGTAGTTCGATATAATTCAAGAATTCGTACTTGAGTATTATTCTAAAACGACTTGGACTCGCGCAAATCAAATCATTGTTTGAACATTGGATGATCACTAATATTCAAAGATTAATTAATTTGATTAGATTGATTGAATAACATGCTTGAATGAATACATGGATGTGATGAATGAATAGCGTATATCAGATGGATATTAGAAGGGAAAAGGCAATTTTAGAAATTGTTGTAAATTTAGAATTTATAAATTGGACCTGCGTGTCCAGCCCTGTCTCTTTATTGATTCTTTGTATTCTCTTCTCACCTAATTCCCCTCAATGTTAATGAGGTTTCTATTATTTTATTATGTAATTGGGTAGAAGTAGAATAGTGCTAGCCGGGGAGAGGAAATTGAGTGATTTGTTATAGGAACAATTTGTTAAATATCCATCCGCATATCGTTATTAATTTACTTTTCGGCACCTTATTATGCTTTTAGAATGCATGTTTAAGGGTTTATGATGAGACCTAACAAAGATAATAAATTGGTTGCCAATTTACGCGAAAAACCCTCAAAACATATTAAGCGTTTTCCTTCCATTGAGTGATTCTTACTCAAGATCTAAAATTGGCACTGGTTTGTTGGCCAAAGTCAAGACCTTTGTCAATTGCGGATGTGTTTGAATCATGAAAGCTTTTTTCCATATCGATGTCTTGTCCAAGTTATGATTTGTTGGCCAAAGTCAAGATCACTTCTTGTCCATCGACATTGATTACGAAGCTTTCCAAGGTCAATGGGTCCCGCTTAACTGGAATCATTAAGCTTGTTGTGCCAAAGCCAAGGCTTAGTTGATTCAGAGGAAAAGGTTTGGAAAATATATTGGATATATTGGCATATATATTGTATATATGTTTCGGACTTGGATGTCCACCTACCGGATCTAGGTATTGGATGAGATCCAATTGATCTTTGAGATCTACCTAGTTAAGTATCATACAGCTTGTTGCACAAAGTCAAGGTTGTGTGTTATTTAACGGGATCCTAGCCTACTAGGAAACTAGGTTTCCCGAGTACTCCACAGAGGGTTAGAGGCTCGCCGAAAAATAGTGGGAGGCTAGTATTGAATTTGCAATTTCGTTCAATTACTTAGCTTTACGTGCTTTCAGAATTATTTCGTCAAAATTATTTTATTAGTTGGACTAATATTGTGTTATTTTTCTTGTAACAGTTAGACTATACCCTTACATTTTTAATTAGATAGTTGGACTATCGTAATTAAAATGACAGGAAAGAACAGTGTCTGTGACATCATCATGTGCGATAATGTCTTTAACGGCACTAACTTATCTGATTGGGACATGAATCTAAGGATAGTCATTGGATCCAAGAGGCTGCTATATACTATAGAGAGACCTCTTGGGCCTAAGCCCAGATCTGATCAGTTGCTCGAGCTAGAGCTTTGGAAGATTTATAGCGATGACAATGCAACTGTTCAATCTATCATGCTTGCTGCTATGACTCAGCAATTCCGTCGACAAAACAAGGGATTTGGATCCCTATAACATGTTAGCGAAGTTGAATGATCTACACCGATCTAATCTTAGATCGCAGAGATATGAGTTACAGAAGAAACTCTTCCGCGCTCGGATGTCAGAGGGTACATCTTTTGAACATCATGTGACACAGATGATTGCCGACATTGAGAAGCTTGGACAAATGGGGATTGTATTTGAGATAGAGACCTCAATAGATTTGATCTCTCAGTCTCTCCCCGACACTTGGAGTGGGTTCATCATGAACTACAACATGTTGAACCAAAAGTAGACTCTTGGAGAGCTGATGTCCACGCTGCATGAGGCAGAAAATGAGCTTCTTAAGGGCAAGAAGCGCGAGGCGCACTATGCTTCAACATCTCAGACTCCGAGGGTTGGGCCCAAGGCGACTTGAGGTGTTAAAAAGAATAAGCATAAGAAGAAGGGCAATGGCAAAGCGTCAAAGGCTTCTGGAAAGCCTAAGGACAAATCTCAGGATGTATGCCTCCAGTGCAGGAAGCGGGGTCACTGGAAGCATGACTTCCGTGAGTACAAGGTGCTCCAGAAGGAGATAAAGGCGGGCAAGGCACCGGCCTCATGTATGTTTGTTATAGAGATAAACATGACTACTTCTAGTTTTAAAAATTAGATTTTTGATTCTGGCTGTGGTACTCATATTTTTACTGATATGCAGGATCTGCGGATTAGCAGAAGACTGGCTTCAGGAGAGATTGACCTCCGTGTTGGAAATGGGACTCCAATCGCCGTTTTGGCCGTTGGCACTTTTGTTTTAGAACTGCCCTCGGGGCATGTACTTGAACTTACAGACTGTTATTATATACCTAGTTTGACTAGGAATATTATTTCTGTATCTATTTTGGCCCAATGTGGGTATACTTTTATATTTAGAAACACTGGGTGTTTTATGTATAAAAATGATATAGAAATTTGCACTGCTGTTGTAAATAATGGTCTTCAAATTTTGAATATAAACCAATCTCAAAATGTAACAAACAAAAGGCTTAAATTAAGTCATAAAGATGAAACTTATATGTGGCATTGTCGTCTGTGACACATAAACATGACCCGCATATCCACACTTTTGAAGAGTGGATACTTGGACGGATTTGATCCAAATTCATATGACGTCTGTGAATCTTGCTTATTAGGCAAAATTCCTAAGTCACCTTTTAGCGATAAAGGTGTACGCGCCACCGAACTGTTAGCCCTAGTTCATAGTGACGTTATGGGCCCATGTCTAGCTAGGCTAGAGGTGGATACGAATACTTCGTAACCTTTACGGATTATGCATCACATTATGGTTATGTGTATCTTATGAGAAACAAGTCGGAAACTTTTGAGAAATTCAAAGAGTTTTGACACGAAGTTGAAAAAAGACCTGTAAAAGTATTATGACATTACGATCGGACCGTGGTGGCGAATACTTGAATAATGAGTTTCTTGACTACTTGAAAGAATATGGTATTCTTTCACAGTGGACTCCTCCCGGAACACCGCAACGGTGTATCCAAACGGAGAAACCGAATCTTGTTAGACATGGTAAGGTCTATGATGAGTCGCACTGAGCTACTTATTTCCTTCTGGGGATATGCATTAAACAGTGCAATACTTATTTTGAATAAGGTTTCATCAAAGTCTGTTCAACAGACTCCGTATGAGATATGGACAGGAAAGAAACCGAGTTTCTCATTCCTAAAGATTTGGGGTTGCTGGGCATACGTCAAATGTTTGGAAGGTACCAAACTTGGATAAATGCCTTTCTGTGGGATATCCTAGGGAAACCAAAGGATATTACTTCTATCACCCCACGAGAGAACAAAATTTTTTTTGCTCTACATGCGGTTTTCCTTGAGAAAGAATTCCTAAATACAGTGATAAGTGGGAGGAAAGTTGAACTCGATGAAAATCGAAGTGATACTATTCCTGGCATAGAATCCTCAACGGAACATGAATAGTTCATCAGGGATGAAGCTGTACCACAATCTTCGAATACACAAGGACCACATAGGTCGGAGAGAGTCAGAAAACAACCTCAGAGGTATGGGTTTCTGATCTCACCTCATGTAGATATCAATCTCATTAGGAAGACGAGCCGGCTACGTATGAGGAAGCGATACAAGGTATCGACTCCGGTTTAAGGCAAGATGCCATGAATTTCGAAATGGATTCCATGTATATCAACCAAGTTTGGACACTAGTTGATGCACCAGAAGGCGTAAAGCCTATTGGTTGCAAATGGATATTCAAGAAGAAGACCGACATGGATGGCAACGTACAAACGTACAAAGCTAGGCTTGTAGCGAAGGGGTATCATCAACGACATGGTGTCGATTACGATTAAACTTTCTCACCCGTTGCCATGATTAAATCCATTCGGATAATGCTTGCTATTGTTACATATTTCGATTACGAGATATGGCAGATGGACGTCAAAACCGTTTTCCTTAACGGAAACCTGTTGGAGGATGTTTATATGCAACGGCCTGACGGTTTTGTCATGCCTAAACATGCAAACAAGGTTTGCAAGTTAAATCAGTCCATTTATGGACTGAAGCAATGGTCGTGTTCTTGGAACCAACATTTTGATGAGATCATAAAAGAATATGATTTCGTTCAAAACGAAGATGATCCTTGTGTATACAAGAAGGTTAGTGGGAGCACACTGACTTTCATTATCCTTTATGTTGACGATGTATTGCTAATTGGCAATGACATTCCCATGTTAACATCGGTGAAAGCTTGGTTTTCATTAAAATTCTCCTTGAAAGATATGGGAGAAGCAACCTTTATTCTAGGAATAAAGATCTACCGGGATAGATCTAGAAAGCTGCTTGGACTCTCCCAGAGCACGTACATTGACAAAGAGTTGAAGAGATTCAACATAGATCAATCCAAAAGAGGACTGTTGCCAATGTCATATGGCGTCACTCTATCTAAGGACATGTGTCCTAAAACTCAAGATGAGAGAGACAACATGAGTCAGATACCATTCGCCTTGGCAGTCGGATCGATCATGTATGCCATGATATGTATGCGACCTGATGTCTCCTATGCTTTGAGCATGTGTAGTCGCTATCAGGCCGATCTAGGTGAAGGTCACTGGATAGCGGTTAAGAATATCCTTAAGTATCTTAGACAAACTAAGGATGCTTTCTTAATCTATGGAGATGGAGAACTTGAGGTAAATGGGTATACCGATGCAAGTTTCCAAACCGATAAAGACGACTGTAAGTCACAATCTAGGTATGTGTTTTATTTGAATAACGGAACAGTGAGCTGGAAATCTTCCAAGCAAGAGACTGTTGCCGATTCAACAACAGAAGCGGAGTATATCGCTGCAGCTGAAGCAGCAAAAGAGGTAGTTTGGATACGAAAATTCCTAATTGGATTAGGAGTAGTTCCGTAAGCAGCTGAGCCCGTTCCATTGTATTTTGACAATAACGGGGCTATAGCGCAGGCTAAGGAACCGCAGTCTCATAAATGATCCAAGCATGTTCTTCGACGTTTCCATCTGATTCGTGAAATCATACATCATGGCGATGTGAAGATCGAGAAGGTCGCATCAGAGGACAACAGTGCAGATCCACTGACGAAAGTAATTCCTCAGCAAAAGTTTGGGCGACATGTACATAGTTCAGGTGTTAGATGCTTGAGTGACTGACTATAGGCCAAGTGGGAGATTGTTGGACAATTATGTCCCATATCGTCACTATTTGTAAAAGACATTATGTTTTTGTACAAATTAATTATGTAACAATGGAAATTGCCTTTTATCATTTCGTAATTAGATTACTTAAATGTGTGAATGATGAAAGTACGTATGATTAATTCTGGATTGAGATGATATGAGACAGTATCAATCCATGACGGTTTAATCATTAAATATCCATAGTCGTAGTATTATCGAGACTGGAAATCGATAATGCGGAATAGACTAGTATCGCACTTGTGCGTGTTATGGAAGCGTAACAACATAGTTCTCATATATTTAAGTATTGGATACTTATGCAAGTGTGGTAGGAGGTTGTGTTTTACCGATGGTACGTAAAAAATCTTCGCTCCGGATAGACCCCACAGAATCTCATTGGTAGTATGACTATGTGTCTATGGGAGTCTGTATCAGGGTAGGTGTATTTGTTCTTAACCAGAGACTTGCGTCGCTAGTACTTGCGACAATCAATACGCTTTAGTTTTGGTCGTCCAGGACTTTAACAAGTTCTGTGTATGCCTCTTCTGGGTTTATTGAGAATCGTAGTGTATTGGATGTGATGTCAAGACGGAAGTATCACTTCAGTCATATGGAGATGATGGTCACGCAGGGATACAGAACTGGTTATCTAAAAGGTTGCAAACATCGGGATAATATGACTAGGTCATGATTATCCGATAACAAAGAGACTAGTTACTAGTGATCTGATATATGCTTCGTACGGGGCATACACTATTCCAGCCCCAGACCTTGCATGTGTCATCCTATACTGGATCGCTATACGCAATACTACGTAAACTACGCCTGATAAAGATCGTATATTCCATTAAGAATATTTCTGGAGAATTGGGTAGGCATGACGCTTTGCTAGAAGCCAACCTTGTCTCGTAAATCGGTAAAAACGTAGTACAAGGTACGTACGTATGATTCGAACTTTATTAATCTGGGATTCACCGATGACGTATGATTCGAACTTTATTAATCTGGGATTAATAGCGGAAAGACTTTATCTGGGATAAAGTACTATTTGAAGAGAGAGAAATATTAATTTGGAATTAATCGAAAAAATAATATATTCAATATATTAAACGAAATTAGATTTCGTCGCGGAATTAAAATTGGATTTTAATTCGGGCAAACGAGTTAATTTAGAATTAATTCGTTAGCGATGTGAATAGTAATTTCGCTAGGCGTAATTATTTAATTACGTCGCGATGAAAGTTCGTTAATTCGGAATTAACGAAACCGAGCCCGGAATGTGTTTGCGAGGCCACTTCGATTTCGAATCAAGTGCGGCCACAAGTCACATCGCGAGTCACATCACTCATCACTTTAGTGATAGATGTCAAGTCACCTTTTTGGTGAGTGACATACAGTCACTATTCATGATGTTGGTTGGTGTGGGCATTTAATGCCATTTGGAGCCAAAAATTGGTGTTGACTTTTGGAAATCAAATACCAAATTTTGGAATAGCTTTTTCATTATTGTTTTTAGAAGACAAAAGTTGAAAAAAAAAAACTAAAACTCTCTCCCTCTAATTTTGGCTTTGTCGTGAGCTCTCCAAGGGGAAAGGAAATCATTTTCTTTCTTCCATTTTGCTAAGAGCTTGGTGATAGAGAACCGAACTAAGAGCTTGGAATCCTTAAAGCTTGGAGCTTGTTCAACTTCATCAACAAATCTTACCTTGGCCGAAACTAGGAAGCAATGAGTAAAAGTTTTGTTGATCATCACATCCAAAAGCTGTTCAATGTAAGTGTGTCTCCGCCACTCTTTTTTGAGTATTCATTCTTTTCTATGCTTATATTGATCTTGGAACCACCCTAGAAACCAACATATAGGCGGTAACTAATTAATCCAAATTTTAATTAAAATAAGGGAGATTAATCTAATTTATTATATTAAAAGTCTTAAAATAAGGGAGATTAATCTAATTTACTATATTAAAAGTCTAACCTCTTCAACCTAGCAGAATGTGATTACTTGCTCATGCTGAAAAGAAAACATACAAAATTTTATTAAATAAATAAAAAGAAAATACAAGAAAACTTAAATAATATACAATACACTTTCTTTTAGGTTTTCATGGAGAAACTCCTCCAAAGAAAGCATGGAAAATTTACAAAGTTTAGCTTGGTATTTATAGGAAAATCTAAAGGCTTCCACCAATTGCTCCACCAAACATGTATCCAACATGACACCAAACATGGCACCAAATCCTCCACCAAACATGCAAGCATGTTTGGTGGAAGTTTGACAATTTTTACTTTTTTTATTTTATTGATTTTATTTTATATTTGAAAATGACTATAGTAATTACACAAAATACACTAGATTATTCATCAATTTCGTCCTTCCAAACTTCATAATTCGAAAATATTTAAATCTTAAAAGATTTGAATCTTTGTGTCCTTTTTAATTTGGAACTTTAATCAGCTCAATCGGATATGGGATGAAAAAGTTATGGCAAAAATACCAAACTTGCACAAAATAGAATTTAGGACTGCACTTCTTGACGCGTATAGTAAATTTCCGTTTTCGCCATTTAATTCGCTTCATCATTTTAGCCCTGAGTTGATTTCATTAAGTCCCAATACTTTATTTATCTGCAAAATACATAAAAACACATCAAAACATTCATCAAACCCGAGAAACTAAACAAAATATTAGGTAAAATGGGCGGTAAATATTGATATATTTTCCGCTCATCATGAAGTTACATGTATGTTTCAATGGATCAAATGATGAGGATTCTCTACTTAAAACATGAAACTTTGATTCTATGAATAGATCAATATATGGGATGCTGTAGTTTTGTATCTATCTCCCTTTATTATGTTTCTTTGCAAATTTTTATTGAAAAAGAAACACGATAAGAAATGTAACATCTATCAGCAGATCTAGTAATTAGTACACCTTGTATTCTTCCTCTTCCTTTTCCTTTCTAATAAATTATAATGATATTTATAGGGCGTTTAAACTCTCTAATTAATGCATTTTTCTGCAATAATGATAGATATACACCTAAAGTCTAAATGCTCACTGGGCATAAATAAAATTGATGATTTTTTTTATAAAAATAATTTGTTATGACTAGAGTATGTAAAAGTTTATGTTCTATATATTGTGCATTTTTTGAAACTGTTCTGAACTACGTATTCATGACCAACACTAGTAGAGGTGGGACGTTCAATTCAGTCCGTAAAACCCTCTAACTTCTTCAGAAAAAAAGAAGAGATCGAGGGTTTGCAATTTTTCTTCTTTTCTTGACACCATTTGAAGCAAATCTAGTTTGCACCTCTAGATCGTTTTCAAAGGAAGAATAAGTAAAGAGAAATTGAAGTATTTGAGATACTCGTCAGGAGCCACATTCACCTCAGTGACATAGAAAAAGCTTAACCGGACATCAAATCTGTGAGTGGAGATTTATTTTATTATAAGTTGGTTTTATATTTATATGTTTTACTTTTGAAATCTATTTTGAGACTTATTTCAAAGTTTTTGGGCGTTAGCCTTCTTTAAATACCAGTTACATGTTAAATAAGATTTGATTTAAAAGTTTTAAAGTTTTTTTTTTTGCATTAGTTTTGTGTTTTCGGGGCATGAGGTAAAAACTCACCCCAGTATGTAACTTGATAGTTGGAATGGACGAATATAGTGGTATGTCCACATGTGAAGGACTGAGGGGACGCTCTCAGATCCTCGAGCAGGACTAGGGTTGATAGATCCCGAAATCCTGATTTCAGAGCTTGGTGGCTACACTACTGTTGGTTATTATCTAGGTCCCACGATCAAACAAGCAATGAAAACAATGCGTGAATACATCAACGGAGGTAGCGGAATACTCACATCGATCGGTTGAGTCGATTTGGAGACGAATGAAGCCCAAAATCCTCACTGTCATTCACGCCCACGCCAAGCAGTCCACTGCATCAATTTTTGAGTGGAGCGAGGGCCTCGTCCGACGGATCCCGGCTCATGGGCGAACCTCCCTACACCTTCGCAAGACTCGTAAGTGTGCTAGCACTTGGATTTTCCAATGAAAACCCATTCTTGCTTCCCTTTGTTCACGCCATTTGGCTCAAAAACCAGTGAGCTTTTACTGTTTTTGGCGTGAGAAGAAGAGAGAAATGAGAGAGAGAATGAAAGTGTGACATGTTGAAAAAAGTATAAAGCCTTTTTGATTATATATTTTCCAAAATAATAATCAATTTCCACTTATTTATCTAATAAATTAAATGAATTTTGGAGCCAAAAACCAAAAGTTTTCCCTCACTAAGCTTTCACTATTCATGTCAAGTCCATCACTATTCACATCAACTTAAGTCATATAACTTAATAAAGTGACATGTCTTTCAATCAATCAATCACATCAATCAATCACATCACTCAAAGTGACATTGATTTGACGCTGATTGATGCGATGATTGACTATGATTTGACGCTTGATGCGACTTGCGATGCCGCACTCGAATTCGAAATACGAATGCGCTCGCAATCACACTCGGGCTCGGGTTCGTTAATTCCAAATTAACGATTTTTCCGTCGCGTCGTAATTAAATGATTACGCCTAGCGAATTCACTATTCACGTCGCTAACGAATTAATTCTAAATTAATTCGTTCGCCCGAATTAAAATCTAATTTTAATTCGCGTCGAAATCTAATTTCGTTTAATATATCGAATATATTAATTTATCGATTAATTCCAAATTAATCGTTATCTCTCTCTAGACGATATTTTATCCTAGATAAAATATCTCCGTAATTAATCCTAGATTAATTTTCTCTCTCTTCTATATAATCCCAGATTATTCAGAGTGCGAGTTGTGCGTCATCGGTGGATTATAGGAAGCGACCCATGAGATCCCCGGATAAGTTGGCAGTAAATACGGTCGTCGGAGTATCCGAATCACGTACGTACCAAGTACTACGTTCTACCGATTTACGAGACAAGGTCGACTCCTAGCAAAGCACCAAGTCTTCCCAATTCTCCGGACATATCCATTTAAGAATATTAAGATCTGTATCAAGCGTAGTATACGATTGTATTGTGTATATCGGTCCAGTATCGGATAGTCACGTGCTGCTAGGGCTGGGGCTGGATAAGTGTCTGCCCCGTCCGAAGCACATATCGGATGTCTGGTAACATAGTCTCTATAATCGGATATTCATGACCTGGTCACAATATCCCGATTGGTTGCGCAACACTCAAGAGCACTAGTACCGTATCCTGCGTGACATCATCTCCAATATGACTGAAGTGATACTTCCGTCTTGACATCACACCCAATACACTACGACTCTCTGATAAACCCAGAAGTGGTGTACGCAGAACCGGTTAAAGCTTGTACCACCAAGACCAAAGTCTATCGATTATCGTAAGTATTAGCGATGCAAGTCTCAGGTTAAGACTATACACACCTACCTTGATTTCGGCCTCCCATAGACACATAGTCATAATACCAATGGGATTCCGAGGGGTCTATCCAGAGCGAAGCTGTTTCCCGTACCATCGGTGAAACACGACCTCCTATTGCACTTGCATAAGTATCCAATACTTATATATATGAGAACTATGCCGTTGTGCCCTCACAACGCACACAAGTGCAATACTAGCCTATTCCGCATTATCGATGTCCAGTCTCGATAATACTCCGGCTAGGGATATTTAATGATTAATCCTTCGGGGACTGATACTGTCTCATATCATTCTCAGTCCAGGAACTAATCATAGGGACCTCTCTTCATTTATATATCTATGGTGATCTAATCACAAATGATGAGAGTGCAATTTCCTTGTCACATAGTTAATTTGCTACAACAACACAATGATCTGTGCAAATAGTGACGCTATGGGTCATTTTGTCCAACAATCTCCCACTTGGCACATAGCCAGTCACTCAAGTGTCCACACCCGAACTATGTATGACCCGATTCCAAATTTGAGCGGATTTTATACGATCATCACATCGCCACGATGTATGATCCGAACGAATCAGATGATATAGAAGTATATATCTGGATCGTCGATGAGACCTTTAATTCCTTAGCCTGTGCTGACGCCTAGCTCAGCTGCTAACAGAACTATATCTAATCTAATTAGATTTATTTCGATCCAAATGGCTTCTATTGCTGCCTCAGCTGCAGCAATAATCCGCATTTGTTGTTTATTCGGCAACAGTTATCTTGCTCGGAATATTTCCAGCTCACTGTCCCGTTATTCAAACTTTATAGTACCGTAGTATTTAATCGTTTGGAAACTTGTAGCAGTGATCCCAGTCACTTCAAGTTCTCCTTCTCCATAGTTTAAGACAACATCTTTAGTTCTCTGAGATACTAACAGATGTTCTTAACTTCAATCCAGTGACTATCACTTGGATTGACCTGATTGTGACTCCATATGCTCGAAGCGTATGAGACACCCTATCAAGTACATTTTAAATGTACAATTTCCCAGAGAGTGTTAACAACTCCAAATCTATCCCAGTAGATCTTTATTCCTTGAATAAAGGTTGTTACTCCCCAGAATTCTACGGAGAATTTTTATGAAAGCCAAGCTTTCACCAATTGCTTTATGGGAATTTAACTGTCAGTGCGCTCCCACTAACCTCCTATATATACACAAGAATTATTTCGTTTTGAGTCAAATCATAAACCATTATGATTATTTCAAAACGACAGTTCCAAGAACCTTATGCTTGCTTCAATCCAAACATGGATCGAATAACCCGCAAACCTTGTTTGTCGGTTATACAAAATCGTCAGGATGTTGTAAACATCCTCCAAAAGGTTTCCTTTTCAGGAAAGCGATTTTGATCTGTAACTGACACATTTCATAAATGAAATACGCAGTTATCAACAAGCATCTTCAAAATGGATTTACCATGGCAACAGGTAAAAGGTTGAACCGTTATTAACACAATGTTGATAACGATACCTTTCCGTCAAAAGCCCAGCTTTGTACGTTGGTATGTTGCCTTCCATGTATGTCTTCCTTGAAGACGTTTAATGTACCAATAGGCACAATGCCTTGTGGTACAACAACTAGTATCCAAAATAGTTGTTATACATGGAATCCATTTCGGACTCATGGCACTTTGCCATAATAGGGAGTCGATACCTCGTATCACTTCCTCAAAACGTAGTCGGTGGATATACCTTCATAAGATTGACATCTTTATGAGGTTAGATCAGAAACCCATACCCTAGGTTTTTTCTGACTCTATCCGATCTACGAGTTCTTGTGTATTGAAGATTAATGGTACAGATTCATCATTGATGAACTATTTGTGTTCCATTAAGGACTTCGTGCCTTGAACAGTATTACTCCGATTTTCATCGAGTATCACTATCCTCCCACTGACCACTGCATATCGGTATTCCTCTCAGGAAAAACCGCATGGTGAGCAACAATCACATTGTTCTCATGTGAGATTTATAAGTACTATACTTAAGGTTTCCCTTAGGATAACCTATATTGGCACTTATCCAATTTGGGTCTTTAGTTTGGTATCATCCAAACGTTATGCCTGGCATACCCAAATTATCAGGAATGAGAAACCCCGTTTCTTTCTGTTCATATCCTATATGACATCTGTCAAACAGATTTATATGGAACCTTATTCTAAATAAGTTTTGCACTGTTAATACATATCCTATTGAAGGAAACAGTAGCTCAGAGCGACTCGTGATAAACCTTATCATGTCCAACAAAATTCGGTTTTAGTTCGGACACACCGTCTAACTGACGTGTCTCGGGAGGAGTCCTCATTGAAAGAATACCGTACTCTTTCATGTACGTATGAAACTTACTGCTTAAGTATTTTCCATTACGGTCTTACCGTGGCGGAATAATACTATAGCCGATCTGTTTATTTACTTCGTGTCGAAACTCTAAAGTTTCCGATTTGTGTTCTTCAAAAGAAACACATAACCATAACGTGATGCCACATCCGTTAAGGTCACGAAATATTCATGTTCACATCTAGCCTAGCTAGATATGGGCCCACTAACTTCACCATGAATAGGGCTAACAGATCGGTGGCCCTTATACTATTACCAAGTAAATAGTATTTTAGGTACTTTACCTAATAAACTAGATTCGCAGACCTTATTTGAATAGTCAAATCAGTCCTAGTACCCACTCTTCAAAAGTGTGGATATACGAGTCTCGTTTAATTGTGTCCTAGACAACAATGCCACAAATAAGTCTCTATTGATCAAATCAATTTGAGCTATTTATTTGTCATTTTATATGTTTGAGATTTTATTATATTCAAAATATAAATTCTGTTATTCACATCTAATGTGTTTATCTCAGTATCATCTTTATATAATAAAACACTTTAGTGTTCTAGAATATAAAGGTTTATCCGCAACGGATTAAACACTGATATAGAGATAATGTCTCTAGTCAAACTAGTTACATTATAACAGTTCCTAATTTAAGTACATACCCAAAGGGTAGTTCCTAAACTTAGGTATCTACGGTCGAAACAGCGACTTTCGTCCCGTTTCCGATTCGCAGAGAAATCTCGGCTTGAAGTCAGTATCCAGCTCATAGCGGATTCTGAACATCAATACATATATTTTATGTACCACACTAAGTATTTAAAATCCAATTTCAATACTAGTAGTGAACATAACTTTGACAAATATTTTTAAAGTCAGAGCCTCGCCCTTTCTTTAATTCCTTCGTGTCTTCCATATCCAAATGGTAGTCACTTTGGGATATGTCAATTATCTTTTCAATATTTCACAAACCTTGGCCAAGCCTTGGGTTTAGAATATCGAAATGATGTGCACCTTGTGCAACACGCCCAATTGCAAACTTTGACTTTTCACCTCTAGAATAGTCAAATCAATTCTCTAAGAATTATTAATTGCAATTTAATACTTTTAAATCTAAAGATAGATTTATGATAAGTATATTAATTAAGCACTAAAGTCATCATCACATAAATCTTCCAAAGATTTTATGCTCTACTATTTGCTTAATTATGGGCTTAGTATAATAAGTTATTTATCAAATAAATTAACCTATTATTATTCCCAATATGAAAATTAAATCATTTAAAACATTTAATCCAAGGATTATATTTTAAATATTCAACTTTTCAATTCTTTCTTGATTTCAATAGTCCAACTATTTAATCAATTTAATAAGGTACTATTTATTATAATGATTACAATAATCCAATTATTTAATCAACTATAATTTTAATATTGATTACTATAATCTAATTATAAAATCAACTATCATTTTAATTCAATTATATTGATTACTATAATCCAATTATAAAATCAACTATATATTGAATGAGTTTGTATATAGTCCAACTATATATATTTTTAAAACAACATAAAATATTAGTCCAACTAATACTTTTGATTAATATGACGAGTAAAATATAGATGAGCGCGTTTAGCGAGTATTCGAACGAATGTTGCAAATTCAATACTTGCCTCCCACTATTTTTCGTCGAGCCTCTAACCCTCTGTCGAGTACTCGGGAAACCGTGTTTCCTAGTGGGCTAGGATCCCGTTAAATATCACACAATCTTGACTTTGGCCAACAAATTGTATGATAATTAACTAGGTAGATCTCGAAGATCAATTGGATCTCATCCAACTCCTAGATCCAGTAGGTGGACATCCAAGTCCCAAACATATATCTTATATATGCCTATACATCGAATGTATACCCTAACCTTTTTCCTCTGAATCAACTAGGCCTTGGCTTTGGCACAACAAACCTAGTGATCCCAGTCAAGCGCGGACCCATTGACATGGAAGCTTCGTAATCAATGTCAATGGACAAGAAGTGGTCTTGACTTTGGCCAACAAACCACAACTTGGACACGACACCGATATGGAACAAAGCCTCGTGATTAAAACACATCTTCGACGGACAAGGGCTTGACTTTGGCCAACAACCCCTGCCAATCTCGGATCTTGAGTAAGAATCACTCAATGGAAGGAAAATAAACGCTTGATATTTAACGAGGGTTTTTCGCGTGCAAATTGGCTACCAATTTAATTATCTTTGTTAAGGTCTCATCATCATACACCCTTAAACATGCATTCTAAATACATAATAAAGCGAGTATGAAAATAAATAATAATGATATGCGGATGGATACTTTACACATTGATCCTAGATCAAATCTCTCCCTTTCTCACTCAAGCTAGCACTTGTATTACTTCTACCCGTTACACTACACTTCTAAAGAAACCTCATTTACATGGAGGGGAATAGGTGAGAAGAGAATACAAAGAGAATGAAGGTGATAAGGCTGGACACGCAGGTCCAATTTAATAAATCGAATTTATTACAACAATTTCTAAAATTGCCCCACCATCTAATATCCATCCGATATACATTATTCATTCAACACAACCACGTATTCACACACATAAGCATGCTATCAATCAATCTAATCAAATTAATTAATCTGATAATTAAGTGATCATCCAATGTTCAAACAACGATTTGATTTTGTTCGAGTCAAACTCGTTTTTGCGAATAAGTACTCAAAGTACGAATTCATGAATTAAATTAAACTACATCATTAAATCTAATTTAACATGTATTTAATACTAATTCACTATTCAATTCCAAATTAAATTACACTTTATTTAATAAACCTTTTACGATTTAAATTCCAAATTTAATCGTAACGCGTCTCAAAGACCGATTAACGTCCAACGTCAATTCAATTAAAGTCCAATGGGCTTTTAATTGATTTCTTAAGGCGTGGACTTTTGGTCAACTCGGGTCAAACCGATAACCAAAGTCCAATCCGGGATTTACCCCATAAGCCCATAAATCAATCTTGGCCCATTAGGCCCAATTGAACTTTAAAGGTTCATTAGTCACATTTGGGCTTTATGGTTAAGGTTTTGGGCCCAATTGGATCCAATCCATTGGCCTAAACCCAACTTGATAAAATCAAGCCCAATAGGCCCAATTACAACATTAGAAGCCCAAATCCAATTTAAGGCCTCAAATAATTAAATTACATAAATCCAATTTAGCAATTTAATTACCTAAAGTGCATTACATGATTAATCAACTAAATCAACATTTCCAAAACACTAAATTAGTCCAATTAATCATACTCAATTCATTATCATATGTCCAACACACAAAAAAATCAAACCCATTACATGCTTTAATGCTCTCGGCCAAGGAGGGATTTTGTGTCCGATTGGTTTCAATCCAATCGAACCCACAATCGACATTAAATCACCATCCAATTGATTTCATACACATCCAATGTCACAAAATCAAAATTACCAAGACATTAGGGCATATCCAATTCGGCCCACATAGAATTTTGGGGATTTTTGTTCAATTCAAATCCAATCCAATTCGATTTCAAATTAACATCATCCTAATGATTCCAACTCATCCAATGAATCAAATCAAAAAAAAAATTCCAAGAATCCAAAAATACATACACATTCGGCCAAAATCATAAATTGGGGAAAATTGATTCCAATCAATTCTTGAAATTGATCCAATCAATCTTCAATAAAACATATTATAAGCATACTCAAACATCAATTTATTAAATCATGCTCAAATACAAATACCCAATTTTAAGCCCTACATTTTTCATGCTTGAACCTATAGCTCTTGATGCCATTGTTGGTTATTATCTAGGTCCCAAGATCAAACAAGACATGAAAACAATGTGTGAATACATCAACGGAGGTAGCGGAATACTCACATCGATCGGTTGAGTCGATTTGGAGACGAATGAAGGCCAAATGCTCACTGCCATTCACGCCCAACTGCAGCAGTCCACTGCCTAATTGTTTCAGATTTTGAGCTGAGAAACGGAGCTCCAAGCCTCGTCGAACGGATCCCGGCTCATGGGTGAACCTCCCTACCACCTTCGCAAGACTCGTAAGTGTGCTAGCACTTGGATTTTCACCATGAAAAACCCACTCTTGCTTCCCCTTGTTCACGCCATTGGCTTCAAAACCAGTGAGCTTTAGTGTTTTGGGCGTGAGGAGAGAGGAAATGAGAGAGATGAAGTTGTTGACATGTTGTAAAGTGTAATGCCTTTTTTGATTATATATTTTCCAAAATAATAAAACAATTTCATTTAATTTTATTCTAATAATAAATGAATTTTGGAGCCAAAAACCAAAAGTTTTCCCTCCACTAGCTCACATTCATGTCAAGTCCATCATATTCACATCAACTTTAACATATCAACTTTAATAAAGTGACATCTTGCAATCAATCAATCACACAATCACATCACTCAAAGTGACATTGATTTGACGCTTGATGCGACGAATGATTTGACGCTTGATGCGACTTGCGATGCCGCACTCGAATTCGAAATACGAATGCGCTCGCAATCACACTCGGGCTCGGGTTCGTTAATTCCAAATTAACGATTTTTCCGTTGCGTCGTAATTAAATGATTACGCCTAGCGAATTCACTATTCACGTCGCTAACGAATTAATTTTAAATTAATTCGTTCGCCTGAATTAAAATCTAATTTAATTCCGCGTCGAAATCTAATTTCGTTTAATATATCGAATATATTAATTTACCGATTAATTCCAAATTAATCGTTATCTCTCTCTAGACGATATTTTATCCTAGATAAAATATCTCCGTAATTAATCCTAGATTAATTTTCTCTCTCTTCTATATAATCCCAGATTAGTCAAGAGTGCGAGTTGTGCGTCATCGGTGGATTATCGGGAAGCGACCCATGAGATCCCCGGATAAGTTGGCAGTAAATACGGTCGTCGGAGTATCCGAATCACGTACGTACCAAGTACTACGTTCTACCGATTTAC
The DNA here is from genome assembly GCA_019454045.1 of Zanthoxylum bungeanum. Classification (NCBI taxonomy): domain Eukaryota; kingdom Viridiplantae; phylum Streptophyta; class Magnoliopsida; order Sapindales; family Rutaceae; genus Zanthoxylum; species Zanthoxylum bungeanum. The sequence continues at coordinate 19,194 of SKCR01043976.1, forward strand.
GAGACAAGGTCGACTCCTAGCAAAGCACCAAGTCTTCCAATTCTCCGGACATATCCATTTAAGAATATTAAGATCTGTATCAAGCGTAGTATACAATTGTATTGTGTATCGGCCCAGTATCGGATAGTCACGTGCTAGGGCTGGGGCTGGATAAGTGTCTGCCCCGTCCGAAGCACATATCGGATGTCTGGTAACATAGTCTCTATAATCGGATATTCATGACCTGGTCACAATATCCCGATTGGTTGCGCAACACTCAAGAGCACTAGTACCGTATCCTGCGTGACATCATCTCCACTATGACTGAAGTGATACTTCCGTCTTGACATCACACCCAATACACTACGACTCTCTGATAAACCCAGAAGTGGTGTACGCAGAACCGGTTAAAGCCTGTACCACCAAGACCAAAGTCTATCGATTATCGTAAGTATTAGCGATGTAAGTCTCAGGTTAAGACTATACACACCTACCTTGATTTCGGCCTCCCATAGACACATAGTCATAATACCAATGGGATTCCGAGGGGTCTATCCAGAGCGAAGCTGTTTCCCGTACCATCGGTGAAACACGACCTCCTATCGCACTTGCATAAGTATCCAATACTTATATATATGAGAACTATGCCGTTGTGCCCTCACAACGCACACAAGTGCAATACTAGCCTATTCCGCATTATCGATGTCCAGTCTCGATAATACTCCGGCTAGGGATATTTAATGATTAATCCTTCGGGGACTGATACTGTCTCATATCATTCTCATCCAGGAACTAATCATAGGGACCTCTCTTCATTTATATATCTATGGTGATCTAATCACAAATGATGAGAGTGCAATTTCCTTGTCACATAGTTAATTTGCTACAACAACACAATGATCTGTGCAAATAGTGACGCTATGGGTCATTTTGTCTAACAACTACCAGTTGAGCTATTGTCCTGGGTGTAGAGCTCTACGTTGTTATTAAGCTATTGTCCTGGACGTAGGGCACCACCAGTTCTTGAGATGCCCAGTTGAGTTGTGGTCCTGGGCATAGTATTTTCAGATACACTTAGTCAGAAGTTTTTTTCTTTAGAAAATATTTTTGCTAAAAAGGAAATTTTATTTTCTTTTAAGGACGTTTTCAGAAACACCTTTGGTTTAAGGTTTTCTTACCACGTTCTAATATGTTTTCTCTTTTGTAGCTCCACTTACTGAGATCCTCTGGACTCACCCCACCACTTCCCAGTTTTCTTTGCAGGAATATCTCTTTTGGTGAGCCATGTACTTTTTGGAGACCCAGATCGAGCACGAGTGTTACGCTGCAGTCACTAGGCGTCAAGTCGATCACTCCAGAACTATATTCACATAGAATATAGGTCTTCTGAGGAGTTATTTTGTTGTAGTATCATTATGTACTGTGTTATTGACTCATTGTATTTACATTAGTACATGTATATGTATATATATATGCATGGGATTTCTTTTATGATCTTGCATTTATATAAATCCGAGCATACAAGTTGCATGAGTGATAAATGGTCATTGCATGGCATGGAAACTGAAGTAAGTATTTTATATATAAGTTAGAGGCTTAGGCGACAATAGGATTATGTTGCTTGCCAGTAGCATTCCTGTACTGGGGATGTTACAATGATGGTATCAGAGCATGGTCTAGGGAATTAGTGACTGCAGTAAAAGAGTAGCGGCGACTTGTATATGTGGTATACCCGGGGTGCTACTACATATGAGTGGCTGTTTACTCTAGTAACCTTGTCTTGACCTATGTCTTGTTTTTAATCATTTGAAATTCTTATACATGAAATTGATCCTTTCATTTTTTTTCTTATTCTCATAGATATCCTATGCCACCCAAGGGAAGAACTGGAGTTAGGGGTAGACCCAGAAGTGATAGGGCGCCCCAAGATATTGATTGAGATCAAAGATCAGTTGTACCTCCCCCTGAGCCAGATAGGGGGGCAGAGAGTTGAGTCCATACATGAAAGTGTTATGGGAGAGGGTAGAGCTGCCCCTATAGATCAACCTAATGACCTAGTAGTTGCCAGTTTACAGTAGTTACAGTAGTTAGTAGTAGCCTTAGCTCAATTGATTAACTGCCAGCCGCAGTCGATAGGCCCAGTGCCAAGAGCTGCAGAACGTACCATTCTTGTTCCACCTCACTCGGAGGGAGTACCCATGGCTCACCAAATAGTACCACATCCTGTTGTACCTGACCCTATCATATACCTAGCCGGGCCTTCTGTTATGCCACAAAAACCAACCCTAACGACAGTTCAAGTTATACAACGACAAGAGCTGTTGGTATCACTTTATGATTTTCGCAAATTTCACCCTCCACATTCTCGGGAGTGGAGACCTCTCCAGATTCTGGTGGTTTTATTGAGGAGTCTGACAGGATATGCACAGCTTTGGGATGTTCTTCAGAGAGGGTGGTAGAGTTGGTCAGTTTCCAGTTGAGAGGTGTGGCCAACACTTGGTTTGTGTCTTTTTAGGATGGAAGGCAACGAGATGCCCCTCCTTTAACATGGGCTGAGTTTAGTACGACCTTTATGTCCAGATTTTTACCGCGGAGTGTCAGAGATGGTAGAGCTCGTGAGTTTGAGTAGCTGGTGCAGGGTGAACAAATGACTGTTTCATAGTATGATGTACAGTTTACATGGTTGTCTCGTTATGCTCCTTATCTGGTTAGCACTGAAGAAATAAAGGTAAAGAGGTTTGTAAATGGGCTTCGGGACAACTTGTTCGACTCCATTCATTTTACGGAAACCACTACCTACACTAAAGTTTTAGATGCTGCCTTGTGGTTCGAGGCACGGATTAGAGAGAGGCAAGCAGAGAGGGAATCTCGGAAGAAATCTAGATCGGAAGAGAGGGTGAGACCCCAGCAGAGTGGGCCTAGCAGATAGTTTCAGACTTTGGCTCCGCCAACGGCACGTAGGGATATGAGTTCAGTTCAAAAAGGTCAGGATAGTGGGCAGACTCAGAGTATGGCTTCTCGGGCAGTTTCATCCCTCTCAGTAGCCCAACCTGGTCAAACCTTTGCACCATGCTCCATTTTTGGATGACCTCATACAGAGACTTGTAGATCAGGGAGCAAAAGTTGTAACCAATGTGGTAAGATGAGTCATCTAAAGCGGGACTGCCTAGTACATGCAGATCAGTTGCCATCATTCAGTGCCACTCCATCTACACCTCAGCCTCAGTCTAATAGAAATATGAGAGGAGGAGAGTAGAGGTTGGCAAGAGGAAGTCAGACAGTTGGTGGGAGAGGACAACCAGTCAGTGACCGTGGACATGCTTCTTTTAGCAGACACCAGGGTAGGGTGTATACTCTCACTCCTCAAGAGGCTCAAGCATCTAATGTAGTGGTCACAAGTACAATGTTGATTGAGTCCGTACCAACAAGAGTATTATTTGATTCAGGGCCCCCCAATCCTTTTTAGCACCTTATTTTGTCGCTCAAATGGGTAGAAATACTGAGCCTTTAGAATCCCTCATCTTAATAGCTACACCAATAAGGAACCCCATAAAAGTGACTCTTGGCGTGAGGCAGTGCTCCATATATATTGATAGGTACCTTTCATTTGCAGATTTGGTAGTGTGGGTATTTTGAGTTTTGATGTTATTTTGGGAATTTATTGGCTAGCTAGGCACCATGTGGTACTGGATTGCATGGAGAAGACCGTTACTTTGCATATTTCAGATAAACCGATAAAATTTTATCAGGGAGATAGGTCGGTGGTACCTTATAACTTAATATTGGCTTTCCAAGTATTTAAATTGCTTCAAAAGAATAAAACATGTTACTTGGCTTATGTAACAGATAGTAGAGTGGAGAGTAAGAGCCTCGAGCATATCTCTGTGGTAAAAGAGTATCCTAATGTATTTCCAGATGAATTGCCAGGTATACCACAAGATAGAGAGATTGAGTTTTGTATAGATGTTATACCCGGGACGCAGCCCATATCAATTTCCCCATACCGGATAGCTCCCGCAGAACTCAGAGAGTTGAAGGTGCTTTATTCGCCCCAGCGTGTCCCCATGGGGTGCTCCGATGTTATTTGTAAGAAAAAAAGATGGTACACTGAAACTGTGTATAGATTATCGACAGTTGAATAAGGTGACGATCAAGAATAAATACCCACTGCCAAGGATTGATGATTTGTTCGATCAGTTGCCAGGAGCACAGTGTTTCTCAAAGATTAACTTGCGCTCGGGTTACCATCAATTGAAGATTCGAGAGGGTGATATTCCAAAGACTGCTTTTCGGACCCGTTATGGACATTATGAGTTACTGGTAATTTCATTTGGCCTGACCAATGCCCCTGCGACGTTTATGGATTTAATGAACAATGTGTTCAAACATTTTCTATATCGGTTCGTGATAGTTTTTATCGATGATATCATGGTGTATTAGCCCAGTGAGCAGGAGCATGCAGAGCATTTGCATTTGGTACTACAGACATTGAGGGAACAAAAGTTATATGACAAGTTCTCGAAATGCGAATTTTGGATTAGTATTGTGGTATTTCTCAGACACGTGGTGTCCAAGGAAGTGGTTGGAATATATTCTCAGAATATTGAAGCTATTCAAAGTTGGCATCGACCAAAGAGTGTAACGGAGATTCGAAGCTTTTTGGGTTGAGTAGGGTACTATAGAATATTTATAGAGAACTTCTCCAAACTGGCTACTCCATTAACGCGACTAACTCAGAAGAATGTTAAGTTTAAGTGGTCTGATGCATGTGAGAAAAGTTTTCAGGAACTCAAGCGCCGTTCGACCACTGTTCCTATCTTTTCCTTGCTTGCGAGTGTTGGACAATTATGACCCATAGCATCGCTATTTGTACAGATCATGGTGTTGTTGTACAAATTAACTATGTGACAAAGGAGATTGCACTCTTATCATTTGTGATTAGATCACCTAGATGTATAAATGATAGGAGGTCCCTATGATTTTTTCCTGGATTGAGAATAATATGAGATAGTATCAGTCCACGAAGGATAAATCATTAAATATCCATAGTCAGAGCATTGTCGAGATTGGACATCGATAAATGCATAAAAGACTAGTATTACACTTATGCGCGTTGTGAGGGCACAGCGACATAGTTCTAATATATTTGGGTATAGGATACTGATGCAAGTGTAATAGGAGGTTGTGTTTTACCGATAGTACGGGAAACAACTTCGCTCTGGATAGACCCCCTCGGAATTCCATTGGTAGTATGACTATGTGTCTATGGAAGTCCGAAATCAGGGTAGGTGTATTTGGTCTTAACTTGAGACTTGCACCGCTAATACTTGCGACAATCAATATACTTTCGTTGCGGTCGTCTAGGACTTTAACAGGTTCTGTGTATGCCAATACTGGGTATATTGCGAATCGTAGTGTATTGGGTGTGATGTCAAGGCGGAAGTATCACTCCAGTCATAGTGGAGATGATGGTCACGTAGGATACGGGACTGGTTCTCTTATATGCTCGTGCTATCGGGATATTATGACTAGGTCATGTTTATCTGATTATAGAGACTAGTTACTAGAGATCCGACATGCGCTTCGTACGTGGCAGACACAATTCCAGCCCCAGGCCTAGCACGTGACATCAAGATACTGGATGGACATACACAATACCACGTATACTACGCCTGATATAGATCCTTAGTCCTGTAAGGATATTTCTGGAGAATTGGGTAGGCATGGCGCTTTGCTCGAGGCTAACCTTGTCTTGTAAATCGGTATAAATGTAGTACTATCCGGGGATCTCATGGGTCGCTTCCAAAAGATTCACCGATGACGTATGACTCGCACTTTAAATTAATATGGGATTAATTAGATGAGAGAGAAAATTAATCTGGGATTAATTGCGGAGATATTTTATCTAGGATAAAATATCATTTAAAGAGAGATAACGATTAATTTGGAATTAATCGACAAATAATATATTCGATATATTAAACGAAATTGGATTTCGACGCGGAATTAAAATTAGATTTTAATTCGGGCGAACGAATTAATTTAGAATTAATTCGTTAGTGACGTGAATAGTAATTATGATAGGCATGATTATTTAATTAAATTAGATTTAATTACGATGCAACGGAAAATTCTTTAATTTGGAATTAGCGAACCCGAGCCCAAAATTATTTGCGAGCGCATTCGCATTTCGAATTCGAGTGCGACACGTAAATCAAATCAAGCGTCAAATCGCTAGTCGCATCTAGCGTCACTTCATTCGTCAATCAAGTGATGGATGTCTTTCACTTTGAGTGATTGACGCCAGTCACTATTTATTGATTGATGGAAGTTGATGTGAGTTGATGTGTGTGGTTGGCATTTATGGCTTTGGTTTTTGGAGGGAAAAATTTGGTATTTGTTTTTGGAAAATATATTACCATTTTTTGGTAATATATTAAGCTTGTCGCAGTAGACTCCTTAATTTCTGAATCAGAACTAAGGATTAGATCCTTAAAGTATGATAATGAAATTGAAGGATCTTCATAAATCTATACTTAGATTTTAGAAGTACTAAATTGCAATAGTAAACTCTTGGAGAGTTAATGACTATTCTCAAGGAGATAAAGTCAAAGTTTGCAATTAGGCAAGTAGCGCAAGGCGCACCTTACTTTGATATTCTAGAAACCCGAGGCTTGGCCAAATCCTTCTGGAATGTGAAAGGGGCTAAGGCAAAATCATTATAATATTCTAGGAAGAGAAATGACGTATCCCAAAATGTCCGCTTATTGTGGCAAACAGGATCGCGGAAGCGTGACTGCCGTTTGGACAAAGCAGACATGAAGGAATTGAAGACGAGCAAGGCTCTGACTTTAAATATGTTGTCATAAATTATATTCACTACTAATATTAAAATTGGATTTTAGATACTTAGTGTGATATAAATATATATTGATGTTCAGAATCTTCTTTGAGCAGGATACTGACTTCAGCTGAGATTTATCTGCGTTTTGGAAACGGGACGAAAGTCGTTGTTTCAACCGTAGATACCTAAGTTTACGAACTACCTTTGGGTGTGTACTTAAATTAGGAAACTGTTATAATGTAACTAGTTTGACTAGAAAATTATCTTTATATCAGTGTTTAACCCGCTGCGGGTGAACCTTTATATTCTAGAACACTAAAGTGTTTTATTATATAAAGATGATATTGAGATAAACACATTAGATGTGAATAACAGAATTTATATTTTGAATACAAATAAATCTCAAACGTATAACATGACAAACAAACAGCTCAAACTGATTTGATCAGATGAAACTTAATTATGGCATTGTTGTATAGCACACAATTAAACAAGACACGTATATCCACACTTTTGAAGAGTGGGTACTCGGACTAATTTGATTCTATTCAAATAAAGTCTACAAATCTAGTTTATTGGGCAAAGTGCCTATAACACATTTACTTGGTAAAAGTATAAATGCCACATATCTATAAACCCTAGTTCATAGTGAAGCAAGTGGGCCCATGTCTAGCTAGGCTAGAGGTGGAGATGAATATTTCATGACCTATACGGATGTGACATCGCGTTATGGTTACGTGTTTCTTTCGAAACACAAATCAGAAACTTTTAAAGTTTCGATACGAAATAGACATACAGATCGGCTATAGTATTATACCGTCACTGTAAGACCGTAATGGAAAATACTTAAGCAATAAGTTTCTAATATACTTGAAAGAGTATAGTATTATTTCAAATGAGGACTCCTCCTGGAACACGTCAGTTTGATGGTGTGTCCGAACAAACTAACCGAATTATGTTAGACATGATAAGGCTAATCATGAGTCGCTCTGAGCTACCATTTCCTTCAACGGATAAGAATAAACAGTGCAAGAACTTATTTTGAATAAGGTTCCATAAAAAAATGTTAGACAGATTTCATATTAGATATGAAAAGGAAAGAAACTGGGTTTCTCACTCCTGAAAATTTGGGAATGCTAGGCAAACGTTTGGATGATACCAAACTAAAACCCAAATTGGATAAGTGCCAATTATAGGTTATCCTAGGGATACCATAAGTATTATATATATAACTCACAATAGAACAATTAGATTGTTGTTCGCCATGCGGTTTTCCTAAGAGGAATACAGAAATACAGTGGTAAGTGGTAGGATAGTAAAACTCGATGAAAATCAGAGTAATATTATTCCAGGCACCGATTCCTAATGGAACACAAATAGTTCATCAATGATGAAACTATACTATTAATCTTCGAATACACAAGAACCGCGTAAGTCGGAGAGAGTCAGAAAATAACCTGGGGTATGGGTTTCTGATCTCACCTCATAAAGATGTCAATCTTATTGAGGTATACCAACTGACTACGTATGAGGAAGTGATACAAGGTATCGACTCACAATTATGACAGAGTGTCATGAATCCGAAATGGATTCCAATATATCAACAAGTTTGGATACTAATTGATGTACCGCAAGGCATTGTGCCTATTGGTACTGTATAAGTCTTCAAGGAAGACATACATGGAAGGGAACATACCAACGTACTAAGCTAGACTTGTAGCGGAAATGTATTGTTATCAATATTATGTTGATTACGATTCAACCTTTTACCTGTTGCCACGGTAAATCCATTTGGATAATGCTTGCTAAAGCTGTGTGTTTCATTTATGAAATATGTCAGCTTTACGGAAAATCGCTTTCCTGAAAAGGAAACCTTTTGGAGGATGTTTACACATCATGTCGATTTTGTCGTACCAAAACCAGCAAACAAGGTTTGCGGGTTATTCGATCCATGTTTGGATTGAAGCAAGCATTAGGTGCTTGGAATTGTCGTTTTGATGTAATCATAATAGATTATGATTTGATTCAAAACGAAACGATTCTTGTGTATATAAGAGGGTTAGTGGGAGCGCACTGACAGTGGTTGTCCTATAAATAATGATAATACGTCATTTCTTGGAAATGATATTCCCATAATACAATCGTGAAAGCTTGGCTTTCAAGAAAACTCTCCGAGAAACCGTACATTGAAAAATGTACACGACCTGGTGTCTCATACGCTTTGAGCATATGGATTCACAAACAAGCAAATCCAAGTGATAGTCACTGGATTGATGTTAAGAACATCCGTTAGTATCTTAGAGAACTAAGGATGCTGTCTTAATCTATGGAGAATGAGAACTTGAAGTAACTGAGATCACTGTTGCAAGTTTCCCAACCGATAAGACGACTATAAGTTGCAAACCATACTATACAGTTTGAATAACGGAACAGTGAGCTGTAAATCTTCCAAGCAAGATACTATTACCGAATAAACAACAAATGCGGGTTATTACTTCAGTTGAGGTAGCAATAGAAGCCTTCTGGGTCGATAATAAATCTAATTAGATTAGATATAATTCTATTAGCAGCTTAGCTTAGCGTCAGCACAGGCTAAAGAATTAATGGTCTCATCAACGATCCAGATACATACTTCGATATTTATCTGATTTGTTCGGATCATACATCGAAGTGATGTGATGATCGAATGATTCGCATCAGATGATAATCATATAAATCCGCTGACGAAAGTCTTTTCGCAGCAGTTTGAGCCAACCGTACATAGTTCGGGTGTAAGACACTCGAGTGGCTAGCTATAGGCCAAGTGGGAGATTTTTGGACAATTATGACCAATAGCGTCACTATTTGTACAGATCATGGTGTTGTTGTAAAAATTAACTATGTGACAAATGAGATTGCACTCTTATCATTTGTGATTAGATCACCTAGATGTATAAATGATAAGAGGTCCCTATGATTTGTTCCTGGATTGAGAATGATATGAGACAGTATCAGTCCACGAAGGATAAATCATTAAATATCCATAGTCAGAGCATTTTCGAGATTGGACATCGATAAATGCGTAAAAGACTAGTATTACACTTGTGCTCATTGTGAGGGCACAACGACATAGTTCTCATATATTTGGGTATAGGATACTCATGCAAGTGTAATAGGAGGTTGTGTTTTACCGATAGTACAGGAAATAGCTTCGCTCTGGATAGACCCCCTCGGAATTCCATTGGTAGTATGACTGTTGTCTATGGAAGTCTGAAATCAGGGTAGGTGTATTTGGTCTTAACTTGAGACTTGCACCTCTAATACTTGCGACAATCAATATACTTTGGTTGCGGTCGTCTAGGACTTTAACAGGTTCTGTGTACGCCAATGCTGGGTATATTGAGAATCGTAGTATATTGGGTGTGATGTTAAGATGGAAGTATCATTGTAGTCATAGTGGAGATGATGGTCACGTAGGATACGGGACTGGTTCTCTTATATACTCGAGCTATAGGGATATTATGACTAGGTCATGTTTATCAGATTATAGAGACTAGTTACCAGAGATCCGACATGTGCTTCGTACAGGGCAGACACAATTCGAGTCCCAGACCTAGCACGTGACATCAAGATACTGGATCGACATACACAATACCACGTATACTACGCCTGATATAGATCATTATTCCTGTAAGGATATTTCCGGAGAATTGGGTAGGCATGGCGCTTTGCTAGAGGCCAACCTTGTCTTGTAAATCGGTATAAACATAGTAATTGGTACTTACGTGTTCGGATATTCCGACGACCGAATTTACTGCCAACATATCCTGGGATCTCATTGGTCGCTTCCCAAAGATTCACCGATGATGTATGACTCGCACTTTAAATTAATATGGGATTAATTAGATGAGAGAGAAAATTAATCTGGGATTAATTGCAGAGATATTTTATCTGGGAAAAAATATCATTTAAAGAGAGATAACGATTAATTGGATTAATCGATAAATTAATATATTCGATATATTAAACGAAATTGGATTTCGACTCGGAATTAAAATTAGATTTTAATTCGGGCGAACAAATTATTTAGAATTAATTCGTTAGTGACGTGAATAGTAATTATGCCAGACATTGATTATTTAATTAATTAGATTTAATTACGACGCAACGAAAAATTCTTTAATTTGGAATTAGCGAACCCAAGCCGGGATTATTTGCGAGCGCATTCGCATTTCGAATTCGAGTGCGGCACGCAAATCAAATCAAGCTTCAAATCGCTTGTCGCATCTAGCGTCACATCATTCGTCAATCAAGTGATGGATGTCTTTCACTTTGAGTGATTGACGCCAGTCACTATTCATTGATTGATGGAAGTTGATGTGAGTTGATGTGTGTGGTTGGCATTTATTGGTTTTGGTTTTTGGAGGGAAAAATTTGGTATTTGTTTTTGGAAAATATATTACCATTGTGTATTTGTGTCATTTCAGATACCATTTTGGTATTCTCGTTCGAACATGTTTCCGAACGCTACACGAACGTATGTATTTTGTCTCAGTCCATTCGAATGTGTTTACGAATGCTACTAGAACGCGCATGCATTTTGTTTTATCATGCATCAGGTCTTATCCCGTTCAAATGCGTTCTCGAACGCTATACGAACACAAACCTTCTATTTACCGTTCGAACGCGTTTTCAAACACTACACGAATGCACATACAGTGAACAGATTTCTTTTCATCACATTTCATGCATGTTCGCTTCTTTGGTAATTTCTTTTACATTACATAATTAATCATATCATTTCATTATTGACACTTTTACTGTTATCATTTATTTATATTCCCGTATTATCTACTTACTTGTGTTCATGAGATAGTGTGCTTGCCTTTATTTCACTTACTTTTATGCATGCAAACTTAGATATAGGTTATATGCAAACTTAGATATAGGTTATACGCAAACTTAGATATAAGCTTTATTTTCATGCATGTGAACTTAGAAATATAATACTATTGGAAATATATATTGCGCAGATCCGATTAAATTATTGCACAAATTATTTCATTACAAGTGGCTTAAGTAAGGGACCATTCCAAACCCAAAAGTTTGAGGTCTTCCCTTGCGAGGGGTGAGTGCGGCCTTAAATCATTTTCCCGATTCACCGGGTGGCGACTCCATTTTTATTTCTCCGGTGTGTAACCCCCGTGGGCTACTCCGTACTCCCAATTAGGTCACGAGCCTGGAACATCATCACCGATTTCTGTGTCCTACAGTCTGGCGACTCCACTGGGGATAGAGAATTGGCCCCGAAATAATGTCTTGTAGTGATTGTGATTTGTGCTTTAGTTAACCGTGTCTATAGTGGGTTGAGTGGGTTTAATCAAAGGCGTTGTTAAGGCTAGGTGACGGTTTGGTGTCTTCCTTCATTCACTACATTTCTATAAGGAAAAGCTTCGAAGGCATCTAGATAATCATTACCCGTAGATTGTTGGGACAGACTAATTTTGAGGACTTGTTGTTTATTCCTATCACCAATGCGATAAGAGCCTAAGAGGCTTGGGTTTCTAAGAGAGTTCGCTCCGCCCTCCCTCTGGGAAGCTTCAATATGAAATCCATTTGACAGTCAGTCACGCACCATAACTCGTTAGCACATACCGTAAGGAATAAAAAAAAAGTGCGCTCACTTGGTCACTAGAACCCTTGAGTGGGGAGACCTAGTTGTGGGCAATTGATGAGTGGTAAATCTATCACTATTTTCCCACTCATTTAACATAATATTTTGTATTGAGTTTTATGAATATTTTGTATTGAGTCATACGTCATCAGAGAATCTTCGGGAAGCGACCCATGAGATCCCGGATATGTTGGCAGTAAATCTGATCGTCGAACTATCCGAACACGTAAGTACCGAGTACTACGTTTGTACCGATTTACAATACAAGGTTGGCTTCGAGCAAAGCGCCATGCCTACCCAATTCTTCATAAATAACTTTACAGGAATATAATGATCTATATCAGGCGTAGTATACGTAGTATTGCGTATTTCGATCTAGTATCAGATGGTCACGTGTAACGCCTGGGGCTGGAAATGAGTCTGCCTCGTACGGAGCACATATCAGATCTCTGGTAACTAGTCTCTATAATCGGATATACATGACTTAGTCATAGTATCCCGATAGCTGCAGCATATAAGAGAACCAGTCCCGTATCCTACGTGACCATCATCTCCACTATGACTGGAGTGATACTTCCGTCTTGACATCACACCCAACACACTACGATTCTCAATATACCCAACAGAGGCGTACACAGAACTGGTTAAAGCCCTGGACGACCAAAACCAAAGTATATTGATTGTCGCAAGTATTAGCGGTGCAAGTCTCTTGTTAAGACCAAATACAGCTACACTAATTTCGGACTTCCATAGACACACAGTCATACTACCAATGGAATTCCGAAGGGGTCTATCCAGAGCGAAGCTGTTTCCCGTACCATCGGTAAACACAAGCTCCTATTACACTTGCATGAGTATCATATACCCAAATATATGAGAACTATGGCGTTATGCCCTCACAATGCTCACAAGTGTAATACCAGTCTTTTACGCATTATCGATGTCCAATCTCGATAATACTCTGACTAGGGATATTTAATGATTATACCTTAATGGATTGATACTGACTCATATCATCTCAATCCAAACACTAATCATAAGGACCTCATATCATTTATATATCTTGGTGATCTAATCACAAATGATAAGAGAGCAATCTCCTTTGTCACATAGTTAATTTGTACAACAACACCATGATCTGTACAAATAGTGACGCTATGGGTCATAACTATCCAACAATCTCCCACTTGGCCTATAGCTAGTCACTCGAGTGTCTGACTCCCGAACTATGTACGGTTGGCTCAAATTGCTGAGAAAAGACTTTCGTCAGCGGATTTGCATGATTATCATCTAATGCGATTTATTCGATCATCACATCACCGCGATGTATGATTCGAACGAATCAGATGAATAGTTGAAGTATGTATCTGGATCATTGATGAGACCATTAATTTTTTAGCTTGTGATGTAGCCTAGCTTAGCTGCTATCAGAATTATATCTAATCTAATTAGATTTATTATCGACCTAGAAGGCTTCTATTGCTGCCTCAGCTGCAGCGATAACCCGCATTTGTTGTTTATTCGGTAACAGTATCTTACATGGAAGATTTCCAGCTCACTGTTCCGTTATTCAAACTGTCTAGTGATCCCAGTCACTTCAAGTTCTCCTTTTCCACAGTTTAAGACAGCATCCTAAGATATTTAAGATACTAAATGATGTTCTTAACATCAATCTTGTGACTATCACTTGGATTGCCCTGATTGTGACTCCATATGCTCAAAGCGTATGAGACACCAGGTCGCGTACATTTTTCAATGAACGATTTCTTGGATAGTTTTCTCGAAAGCCAAGCTTTCGCCGATTGTTATATGGGAATATCATTATTTTATAGGACAGCAACTGTCATTGTGCTCCCACTAACCTCCTTATATACACAAGAATCATTTCGTTTTGAATTAAATCATAAACTATTACTATTACATCAAAATGATAATTCCAAGAACCTAATACTTGCTTCAATCCAAACATGGATCGAATAACCTGCAAATCTTGTTTGCTAGTTTTAGTACGACAAAACCGTCAGGATATTGTAAACATCCTCCAAAAGGTTTCATTTTCAGGAAAGCGATTTTCTCGTTCAGCTGTCATATTTCATAAATGAAACATGCAGCATTAGAAAGCATTATCCAAATGGATTCACCGTGGCAACAGTTAAAAGATTTCATTGTAATCAACACAATGTTGATAACGATACTTTTCCGCTACAAGTCTAGCTTAATACATTGGTATGTTGCCATCCATGTATGTCTTCCTTGAAGATTTACATAGTACCAGTAGGCACAATGCCTTGTGGTACAACAACTAGTGTCCAAACTTGGTTGATATACATGGAATCCATTTCGGACTTATGGCACTTTTCCATAATAGGGAGTCGATACCTTGTATCACTTCCTCATACGTATTCAATTGGTTTTCCTCAATAAGATTGTCATCTTTATGAGGTGAGATCTGAAACCAATACTCTAGGTTGTTTTCTATCTCTCTCCGACTTACACGGTTCTTGTGTATTCAAAGATTATTGGTATAGTTTCATCCTTGATGAACTATTTGTGTTCCATTAAGGAATCGGTGCCTTGAATAGTATTACTTCGATTTTCATCAAGTTTTACTATCCTCCCACTTACCACTGCATATATGTATTCCTCTTAGGAAGACCGCATGGTGAGCAACAATTAAATTATTCTCTTGTGAGATGTTTAAGTACTATACTTTGGTATCCCTAGGATAACCTACATTTGGCACTTATCCGATTTGGGTTTTAGTTTGGTATCATCCAAACTTATGCCTAGCATACCCAAATCTTTAGGAATGTGAAACCTAGTTTCTTTCCGGTTCATATCTAACAGGAAGTCTGTCAAACAGATTTTATGACACCTTATTCTAAATAAGTTTTACACTATTAATGCTTATCCGTTGAAGGAAATGGTAGCTTAGAGCGACTCATGATTAACCTTATCATGTCTAACAAAATTTGGTTACTGATTTCGGATACACCGTCAAATTGACGTGTTCCGGGAGGAGTCCTCATTGAAAGAATATTATACTCTTTCAAGTATACGAGAAACTTATTGCTTAAGTATTTTCATCATGGTCTAACCATGAGGATTCAATACTTTAGCCGATCTGTTTGTCTATTTTGTGTCGAAACTATAAAAGTTTCCGATTTGCGTTTCAAAAGAAACACATAACCATAACGAGATGCCACATCTGTAATGGTCACAAAATATTAATATCCACCTCTAGCCTAGCTAGATATGGGCCCACTTGCTTCACTATGAACTAGGGCTAACAGGTCGGTGGCATTTGCACTTTTACCAAGTAAATAGTTTTATAGGCACTTTGCCCAATAAACTAGATTCATAGAATTTATTTGAATGGAATCAAATCAGTCCTAGTACCCACTCTTCATAAGTGTGGATATACGATTCGTGTTTATTGTGTCCCAGACAACAATGCCTCATATAAGTTTCTTCTGATCAAATCAGTTTGAGCTATTTATTTGTCATGTTATATGTTTGAGATTTTTATTTATATTCAAAATATAAATTCTCTTATTCACATCTAATGTGTTTATCTCAATATCATCTTTATAAAATAAAACACTTTAGTGTTCTAGAATATAAAGGTAAATCCGCAACGGATTATACAGTGATATAAAGAAAATGTTTCTAGTCAAACTAGTTACATTATAACAGTTTCCTAATTTAAGTACACACCCGAAGGGTAGTTCCTAAAGTTAGGTATCTACGGTTAAAACAGCGACTTTCATCCCGTTTCCAAATCACAGATTAATCTCATCTGAAGTCAGTATCCTGCTCATAGCAGATTCTGAACATCAATATATATTTTTATGTATCACACTAAGTATCTAAAATCCAATTTTAATACTAGTAGTGAACATATTTATGACAAACATATTTGAAGTCAGAGCCTTGCCCGTTCTTTAATTCCTTCATGTCTGCCTTGTCCAAACGGCAGTCACGCTTCCGCGATCTCGTTTACCACAATTCAGGCAGACATTTTGGGATATGTCCTTTATCTTATAATGATTTTGCCTTTGCCCTTTTCAACACTCCATAAGCCTCTGGCCTAGCCTCGGGTTTCTAGAAATATTGAAGTAAGGTGCGCCTTGCGCTTCTTGCCTTATTGTAAAGTTTGGCTTTGTCTCCTTGAGAATAGCCATTAACTCTCCAAGAGTTATTATTGCAATGTAGTATTTCTAAGATCTAAGCATAGATCTACGAAGATCCTTCAATTTCATTATCATACTTTAAGGATCTAATCCTGAGTTCTGATTAAGAAATTAAGGAGTCTATTTGACAAGTGTAATGGATTAAGCACTAAAGTTATCATCACATTAATCTTCCAAAGATCATGCTCTAATGTTTGCTTAACTCCGAGCTTTGGCTTAATATGTTATTTTATCAAATAAAGTAACTTATTAGTTTCCAGGACCATCCTGAAATATTATTCCCAATTTGAAAAATAAACCATTCAAATACATTTTCCCTAGGATTATGTTTTAAATGACAATCTTTCAATTATATCTTGATTCTAATAGTCCAACTATTTAATCAACGATTTTCGATACTATTTATTATAATGATTACTATAGTCCAACTATGTAATCAACTATAATTTAATTGTTTGAATACAGTCCAACTGTTAATTAAAACAACGATTTAAATATTAGTCCAACTAACATTTAATATATTTGACGAATGATTTGTTTGAGCGCGTACGACAAGTAATTAAACAAATATTGCAAATTTAATTCTTGCCTCCCACTATTTTTCGGCAAGCTTATGTCGAGTACTCGGGAAACTGTGTTTTCTAGTTGGCTAGGATCCCGTTAAATGTCACACAATCTTGACTTTGGCCAACAAATTGTATGATAATTAACTAGGTAGATCTCTAAGATCAATTGGATCCAATCAAATTCCTAGATCCAGTCGAGGGACATCCAAGTCTGAAACATATATCTTATATATGCCAATATATCCAATATATTACCTAACATTTTTCCTCTGAATCAATTAAGCATTGGCTTTGGCACAACAAACTTAGTGATCCCAGTTAAGCGCGACCCATTGACCTTGGAAAGCTTCGTAATCAATGTCGATGGACAAGAAGTGATCTTCACTTTGGCCAAAAAATCACAACTTGGACAAGACACCGATATGGAACAAAGCTCTCATGATTCAAACACATCTTCGACGGACAAAGGCCTTGACTTTGGCCAACAAACCAATGCCAGTCTTGGATCTTGACTAAGAATCACTCAATGGAAGGAAAAACTCTTAATATTTTGTGAGGGTTTTTCGCGTGCAAATTGGCAACCAATTTATTATCTTTGTTAAGGTCTCATCATCATACACCCTTAAGCATGCATTCTGAATACATAAAAAGGCGTGTATAAATAAAATAATAATGATATGCGGATGGATATTTTACACATTGATCCTAGATCAAATCTCTCTCTTTCCTCTCCCGCTAGCACATGTATTACTTCTACCCGTTACACTACACTTCTAAAGAAACCTCATTTACATTGAGGGGAATAGGTGAGAAGAGAAATACACATAGTTGAGAGGTAATAAGGCTGGACACGCAGGTCCAATTAATAAATCCCAAATTTATTACAACAATTTCTAAAATTTCCCCACCCTTCTAATATCCATCTGATATACATTATTCATGCATCGCAACCATGTATTCATACAAGCATGTTATCAATCAATCTAATCAAATTAATTAATCTGATAATTAATGATCATCCAATGTTCAAACAACGATTTGATTTTGTGCGAGTCAAACTCGTTTTTTTGAATAAGTGCTCAAAGTAAGAATTCTTGAATTAAATTAAACTACAAAATTAAATCCAATTCAATTTGTATTTAATACTAATTCGCTATTTAATTCCAAATTAAATACTACATTTTATTAACGAACCTTTATGACTTAAATTCCAAATTTAATCGTTACGGGTCTCAAAGCCCGATTAACGTCCAACGTTATTTAATTAAAGTCCAACGGGCTTTTAATTAATTTCTTTAAGGCGTGGACTTTTGGTCAACTTGGGTCAAACCTAATAACCAAAGCCCAATCAAGGAATAACCCCATAAACCTAGAAATCAATTTAGGCCCATTAGGCCCAATTAAATAATTAAGGTCCATTAGTCGCATTTGGGCTTTATGGAAGCGGTTTTGGGCCCAATTGGATCCAACTAATTTAGCCTAAACCTAACTTGGTACAACCAAGCCCATTTAAGCCCATTTACAACATTACAAGCCCAAATCCAATTTAAGCCCAATTTAATTAAATCATAAAAATCCAATTTCATAATCTAATTAATTCTAAAGTGTATAACATAATTAATTACATAAATCAACATTTCCAAATCATCAATTTACACAACTAATCATGCTCTATAACATCAAATAGTGTCCAACACAATTTATCAAAAAATCAAACCCAATTCATGCTCTATAACTCTCGGCAATGTCAGGATTTTTTATGTCCAATTTTAAATCCAATCCAATTGAATCCAATTAAACATTAAATCAACATTTCCAATTGATTCCAACTCATCCAATGAATCAAAATCAAAAAATCTCCAAGAGCCACAATAAGGGTACCATTCGGCCAAGCCTTAAAAAATTGGGGAAAATTGTTCCAAATCAATTTTCATGAAATTGATCCAATCAAACTTCAATTCAACATGATTTAAGCATAATCAATCATCCAATTTAATTAAATCATGCTCAAAATCAATTTACCCAATTTTAAACCCTAAGTCAAGTTTCATGCTTTTAATCGCTCTGATACCATTGTTGGAGTTCTACGGTCCCAAGGATCGAATAATCAAACATAAAACACATGTGAATACAACGAGGAAGTTGTGGAATACTTACATCGAGCGGTTGAGCGATGCAGTAGAAAACAAAAACTTTTCTGCCTCCTCCTAGAGTGCTCGGCAGTGGGCTATTTTGCAGCCCTCAAATTCAGCCATCTTAGTCCTCCATTTATGCTCCAAGCTTATCAAGGTGATTCCATGCTCATGAAATGAGTTCTCTATCACCTTTATATGTACTCATTTAAGTGCTAGCTCTTGATGTTTTTGCCACAAAAACACCATTGTTTCTCCTTCACTTTCGGTCCAAAAACAGAAAACATAAGGGAAATGGCTTGTAATGCCGTGAGAGAGAGGAAGATAATTTTGGCTCCAAAAATTATGAACCAAGAGAGAGAGAGTGAAAAAGTGTATTAGATTATTGATTTCTCAAATCAATTCACCATATACCAATTTTTATCTTTCAAAAGTCAAGCCATAAATGCTTGCCAACTACCACCATCAATCACAATGACATGTTGTCAAATCACTCAAAGTGACTAGACATCACATCAATCGATTGACGAATGATTTGACGCTTAATTGGAGGAAGCATCTCAAAAAGTGATGGAGTAAAATGAAAAAATCTAAGATCCGAGTTATTAAGTCTGTAAGGGTGTTTTAACACCTAGTGCCCTAAAGCCAACTGGTTTGGGAGTCACTGCCCCAAAGCTCGCTACATGGATCAAAGATGTTGCAAAAATATATATATCGGAAGTCTGAGTAATTAAGTTCGTAGGGGTGTCTTAACACCTGGTGCCCTAAAGTCAACTGGTTTGGGAGCCACCGACCCAACACTCGCTACATAGATGGAAGATATTGTATATAAATAAAAAAATCAAAAATCAAAGAAAAAATTCAGAAAAATTAGAAAAATTATTCCATTGCTGCAAAAAGGTGTGAATTCTGATAAAACTTTAGGACAAAAATATTACTCTCTTATAAACTGCACTTGTGACTGTTGTGGGCAAAAATGAATTGTTTAATATTTTGTTAGCTGTGTATATGGAGAATGGTAAATATAATCGGAGAATTTACTTATTCGGTAATTTAGAAAGAAACAAAACAACTAGTAACTTGGAGTAGAAGTTTCACCTGATTAGTCACTAACTTCTTTATTCTCTTTTCACTTGTATTTTTGCTTTTGTGTGCATTAGTTTCACCACCTTTTTACTTTTGTAAAATGTTTGTGGGTATCATTGCTGTAAACCCTCACGAGACTACAACTCGTCCACTAGGGACACCTAGTGGTTTAAAGGCTTGTTGCATACGCTAAATGCAACCGTGATCCCTACGGAAGTGGCTTAGTTAAATTTTATTATGTTATTTTATTTTGTGTTTTGCTCAAGCACTAGCAAAATGTTAGGTTTGGGGGTGTGATGAGTGGTAAATCTATCACTATTTCCCACTCATTTAACCTAATATTTTGTATAGTTTCTTGCATTTTGTGAATATTTTGATGTGTTTTGTGTTATTTTGTAGATAAATAAAGTTTCAGGACATTCTGGAGGTGATTTGGAGCAAAACAGTGAAAATTGGAAAAAGGGCATTTTTATAATTCTACGCGTCGCGACGCGCAAGCCCTTGGCGTCGCGACACTTAACATGCACCAGATCTGCTAATGTGCACCGGGTCAACGTGTCAGAATATGAGAAAAGTTTGACTTTGCTAACGTGCGTCGTGCCATGTGTCACCATCACAACCGATCTGCTAACGTGCAATGTGGCACGTGTCGTTATCCTACTGTGCCGACAATCACCACGTGTCATTCCACATCATTTACATGTCATTATCCACATCACCGGTTAACCAAGTTAAAGTGCCATGTGGCTGCCACATCATCATCAGCCAATCACAGCGTGGCACGTGTCATCATTCTATGGTGCCGACAGTCACTTTCGCCACATGTCGCCACGTCACTGCCACATCAGCATCAATCATTGACTCACTTATCCGTATCTGACACGTGGCGGATGAGAATCTGAATCAGCCAATCAGAAGCCCCAATGTGTCACAATAATTGAGCCCCAACCACCTTGCCACGTGTCACCTTATCACCTTATCCAGAATCTGAAGCCGACGAACCAGAAGCTGCCACATCGACAAAACGGGCGACGCGACGCGAATTGGGCGTCGCGATACGCGACCCTTACTGACGCCTATAAATATAGTGCGAAATTTCAATTTCAGTTGTACCATTCTCACTGAATTCTCTCATGTAAATATGGAGTTTTCTATATAGTTTCTTTTAAATTTTAGTTTTGTAATTAATTTTAATTACTTTTTGTAATAATAGTGATTTGCTTTCTTTACTTTTTACAGTTTTTACTATTCACCATGAGGAGGTAGCTTCCCCCTGTTAGGGTGAAAGGTAATTCTTTTACTATTGCTATTTAGATTAATCTCCCTTAAATATAGTATATTCACTATTTAAAATTTGACTTAAAAAGGATACCGCTATATTGGTCGGTTGGTAATTCATTTTAATCTGGTTTAAACCTGACTAATCAAGGATACCGCCAGATTGGTCCGTTGGTAATTAAATTTTCATACCGCCTATATGGCAGGTTTATTTTGGTTCTGCCTTTATGGCTGGTTGGTCTTAATTTGACTTAATCAGGTTACCGCCTATATGGACGGTTGGTAAAATTATCACAAGTTAATATATTATACTAAGGGAGATATCTAAATAGTAATTAGTAAAAGTTGATCCTTTTGCCTTAGCATTTTATTTTAATGTAATTTACTTTTCAGCTTTTACTTTATGCAATTACTTTTCAACATTTTTACTTTATGTCTTTTACTTTTAAGTTTTTATTAGCCCTAGTTATGTGTCATAACTAATTTAGTTATCTGCGGTTGTGATGAATTCCAATATCACCAGTTTAGAAGGGGTTAGATTATAGTTTGAGTAATTTAAAGGTTTATTTATTAAGTCTTAAGCTTAATGCTTCTTGTTGTCTGATCACCAATAAGATTGATGTGGTAAATCTAAAATAAACTTGACAAAGGAATTTTAGGTTTTAGCCTTAGACTTAATAGCGCACGATCTTCCTTGAGGATAGATAACCCTTTAATAGATTTCCTTATAGGATAGATATATACCTGTCGGACGGGGGTAGCCTGTTGGGAAAATCTACGGTCCCGATGATCGATTCAAGCATAAAACATAAGTATGAATACATCAAAGAAGTTGCGGAATACTGACATCAATCGGTTGAGGCGATGCGGTGAGGAACAAAACTTTTTAAGCCCTTTGAAACTCCTCCAAGGCTATCGGTAATTACATGTTTTGCTCCTCCATTTTCGGTCCAAGCTCCAAGTTTTTGGGTGGTGATTCCATGCTCATATGTGTTGTTCCCTATCACCTTCGTGTGACCCCGAATGTGTGCTAGCACTTAGGAATTTTTGCATAAAAATTCCTTATATCATCCTTGCCATTCTCGGCATATGCAGTGAAGAGAAGAAGAAGAATGCCCTAAGGGTGTGAGAGAGAGAGAGGAGTAGAGAGAGTTGAAGATGGTTTTTTTTATTAGATAATTGATTTAAAAAAACAATTAACTATATACCAAATTTTTTGCCTTCAAAAAGTCAAAAGCTTTAATGCCAACAAACTCCATCAACTATTCACATCATTCAATCAATCATGTGACAAGTTGTCACATCACTCAAAGTGACATGTGATTTGACGCTTGATGTGACTACTGATTTGACGCTTGATGTGACTTGCGGGCCGCACTTGAATTCGAAATACGAGTACGCTCGCACACACTCCAGGGCTCGGGTTCGCTAATTCCAAATTAACGAATTTTCCATTGCGCCGTAATTAAATGATTATGCCTAGCGAAATCACTATTCATGTCGCTAACGAATTAATTTTAAATTAACTCGTTCGCTCGAATTAAAATCCAATTTCAATTCCGCGTTGAAATCCAATTTCGTATAATATATCGAATATATTATTTTATCGATTAATTCCAAATTAATCGTTATCTCTCTTTTATTAATATTTTATCCCAGATAAAATATCTCTGTAATTAATCCTAGATTAATTTTCTCTCTCATCTAATTAATCCCAGATTAATAAAGTGCGAGTCATACGTCATCGGTGAATCTTCGGGAAGCGACCCATAAGATCCCCAGATATGTTGGCAGTAAATTCGGTCATCGGACTATCCGAACACGTACGTACCTAGTACTACGTTTTTACCGATTTACAAGACAAGTTTGGCTTCTAGCAAAGCGCCATACCTACCCAATTCTCCAGAAATATCATTATAGGAATATGTGATCTATATCAGGCGTAGTATATATAGTATTGCGTATTTCGATCCAGTATCGGATGTCACATGCTAGGCTTGGGGCTGGAATTGTGTCTGCCCCGTACGAAGCACATATCGTATCTCTGGTAACTAGTCTCTATAATCAGATATACATGACCTAGTCATAATATCCCGATAGTTGCAGCATATAAAAGAACCAGTCATGTATCCTACGTGACCATCATCTCCACTATGAATGGAGAGATACTTCCGTCTTGACATCACACCCAACACAATATGATTCTCAATGTACCCAGCAGAGGCGTACACAGAACCTGTTAAAGCCCTAGACAACCAAAACCAAAGTATATTGATTGTCGCAAGTATTAGCGGTGCAAGTCTTATGTTAAGACCAAATACACCTACCCTGATTTCGGACTTCCATAGACAAATAATCATACTACCAATGGAATTCCGAGGGGTCTATCCAGAGCGAAGCTATTTCCCGTACCATCGGTAAACACAACCTCCTATTACACTTGCATGAGTATCCTATACCCAAATATATGAGAACTATGTCGTTATGCCCTCACAACGCGCACAAGTGTAATACTAGTCTTTTTCGCATCATCGTTGTCCAATCTCGATAATACTCTGACTAGGGATATTTAATGATTAAACCTTCGTGGATTGATACTGTCTCATATCATCTCAATCCAGGAAGTAATCATAACGACCTCCTATCATTTACACATCTTGGTGATCTAATCACAAATGATAAGAGAGCAATCTCCTTTGTCACATAGTTAATTTGTACAACATCACCATGATCTGTACAAATAGTGATGCTATGGGTCATAACTGTCCAACATAGCCATAATTGGAACTTAAACTTAATGAATCCAGATAATTTGGTTGACATAGACATATGGTTCAATTGGGTTAAACTGGGTATTTGCGTCTGACCATCGACATAGGTTTTTGCATAATTTAGTGTTCCAGGTTAGTAAACCGATTTATTACAGAAACATAAAATAATCACTTCATCTTTTAAAAGATATTAGAAAGATTCACAACCCTAGATCTTTGAGTCTTTTGTTATTTTCCTTAGTCTTTTCTTTTGTTTATTTATTTATTATAATTAAGGAAAACCACATTCAACCAACCAATCAAACAATCATTCTCTTCTCCCTTTAATTAGATATTTGTAAATAAATAGATTCAACAATTAATAACAAAAGTAGAAATTAAGTCCTCGTGGGATCAATATTTTTATACTACTTGAACGATACGTGTGCTTGCGTTATACGTGTGGGTTTACGCCTGTCAGCAATCCTTCACCAGCGAGAGCCTTTGTCTACACTCCCGCAAACCCACGCGTATACCATAGTTGTATGACCAATAGAAACTATTTCCTTGTGCTTGTATTTAAGGACCATCATCATTTGGATTCAGTTGGACTTCTTGTCAGAAATGCGAACTTGTTGGGCCATTTAAACTGGGATGAGTTCGTATCTTATGACAGTTGGGCTAAAAGTTTCTAAAATGCCGATGGGCCACTCTGTAGAAATTGTTTCTTAATGCTTATGCTTAGGACCATCATCATTTAGACTCAGTTAGACTTCTTGTCAGAAAGGCGAACTTGTTGGGCCATTTAAACTAGGATGAGTTCGTATCTTATGACAATTGGGCCAATAGTTTCTAAAATACCGATGGGCCATCCTGTGTTTGGGCCCCTTATCATTTGAAGTTGTTTAACCATGTTATTGCAAAGGTGTAAACCTGTTGGGCCTTATCAACTGGGACAAGTTTGTACCTTGCAATAATGTGATTGAAGCTTTAAAATTACAAGAGGCCGACTTATATATTCCATGCATTGCACGCATACATGCTAACTGGGAATTTTAAAAGACAAAATAGATTCTCGTTGGGTTAGGAAAGAAAGAAGACTCATCTAAAGGCCGATAGCAAACATGAGCGAATCAGAGAACGAGGTATCCTGTATGGATCGGTTGGAGACTAATCTCACCAAGGTTATTGAACAGTTGCAAGCCTTGACTACTGCTATGGCTAATATGGATGTGCCCCATGCTGGGGGAAACTCTGAGAATATGTTGCGTGATGAGCCTCTGAATAGGCTGGGGGATGACATCCCCGCTTTTGATGATGACATGGCTGAATATGTGGCATGAAGAATGACTGGGTCTCAGGAAAAATTGCAGAAGCTCCGGGATCAGGTGGAGTCAGTTACCCGTAAACTGAAGGGTAAGCATGATGAACTATTGGACTATGGGGCGATGACCTTTGAGGAGCAGTTACCGGCTCAGTTTAAGATGCCCGGCATAGCCAAATTTAATGGGAATGGGGACCCGAGGGTCCATCTCCGGTAATATGTCTCGATAATGAGTTTAGTAGGCCTGTCACAACGCCAGGTTCAAAAAATGTTCGGGATGTCGCTCGAGGGGCACCTGTGGTATGGTATCATGGCCTTGAGAAGAAAGTAAAAGATGATTGGAGACCATTGGTAGAGGATTTTCTGAGTCAATATGTTACAGATTTGAAGATTGACTCATCACTCTGCGATTTGGAGAACACCAAGCAGAAGCCGGAGGAGAGCTTCAATGAGTATGTAGACCGCTGGAGGAGCCAGCTTCTAAAAATACATACTCGACCCTCAGAGAATGACCAAATCGAGATGATCATCAAGGGCACCAAGCCCTCCATTTATGGCAAGCTGAGGAGAATGACCTCCATGATTATTGATTTTCGACAGTTGAGGGAAACTGTCAAGGATATTGAGGAATAATAGGCTGAGAATAGAAAGTTCTATTGCCTAAACAGAAGGCCCATTGGGGGAACATCATGTACCAAACCTGTTTCTACTGAGATTACTGCCATCCAGAACCGGCGATTCTCCAACCTGGGTAGACCCTTGTCTAAGGTGCTGGAGAAATTAAAGAGACAGGGACTTCTGAAACCCTTAGAGACCAAACCACTTCCACACCCTCCACCACCACATCTCAACCTGAACCACTATTGTCATTTCCACCAACATAAAGGCCATGACACTGATAGTTGCGCCCGCCTCCGCCAAGAAATCCAGGACCTCATAGACTCCCAAAAAATACCCGACCCCGAAAAAGAACAGCCCAACACACATCGAAACCCCCTACCAAATTATCACTCTGTCCCACCACCTACCTATATGATAAGCTTTGGCCTACCCGAATGCCTTGTCCTCAAATCCTTCTGACTACCATGCCTTTTGCCTGGGGATTTGGGATATTAACAGTGAAGATGACACGGAACATGGAAAGAATTTCTGTGAAGATTTCTCCAGTAGTGATGAAGAGAAGGTGAGAGGAATGACACGCAGTGGGCATTTCTATAGTGATACGGCTGAGAAGGGTAAAGAAGTGTTGACAGAAGGGAGATAAGTGACAGAAAGTATTGATAATGCTTAATGGGACGCAGTGCTGCGCCAGCTAAAGAAGACACGGGCACTTGTCAACATCTGGGAATTGTTGTGTTCGTCACAAGAGCACATTCATGCTATGGTTGAAGCCTTAAGCAAAATAATAGTACCAGGGGATGTTTATCCTGCAATGTTTGTAGGATCAGTACAAAAAGAAGTTTGCAGGCGATAACATTTTCTAAAGAAGAACTCCCGGTAGAGGGAAGAAATCACAACAAGCCACTATTCATCATAGCTGAAGTGAGAGGAAGGAAGACATCATGTGTAATGGTGGATGATGGCTCATCCATCAATGTGTGCCATTTGAAGATCCGATCGAGATTGGGAATGAAGGCAACAGATTTGGATCCCTCCAATATGACTATCAAGGCATATGATGACAATAAGCGAGGAGTTGAGGGCACTTTCGCTGCAATAGTTAAGGTGGGACCGATCGAGGATGAGGTTAAATTCACTGTGCTAGACATCCCAGCTACTTTTTCTTTGTTGTTGGGGAGGCCATGGTTTAACAAGCTTGGGGCCGTGTCTTCCACTCTACATCATGCCATCAAGTTTCCATACAGAGGAGAGATCATCACTATTAAAGCTGAAATAGATAATGCTGTGGCTTCTTTATAGATACAACCTTTCACGAGGTTCTAAATGTCGGCAACCTTTGAAGAATAGGTGGATCCTAAGGTGGCTAGGATCATGGAGAAAATGAAGTTCGAGCTGGGTAAAGGTTCAGGTGTATGAGGAACCCTGCCAAACTTTAAAGGGCAGACCACTCGGAGAGGACTAAGGTACAAGTCTGATGAGGATAAGCCGAAGGCCAAGAAGAAAGGGTTGAAGTTGATGGAATGCTTTGTGAAGGCTACGAGGTATCAAGAAGAGCCCAAACCAGTAGAAGTTAATGGGGTCATGATACCGGGGTTTGAGATCTTCTAAGATGTGCTGGGTGAGAAACCACCGACGTAAAAAGTTACGAAAGAAGAATATAAGTGGGAAGAAGAGCTGATGAAGCTGAAAGCCTAACTCTCGAGGAGAATAAGGAGGTTGAGAAAAACCCAGTTGCGGAGGATGAAATGTCTCTAGATGACGATGATATTTATCTTCCTGATTTATTTGAGTGTACTCTCGCACTTGCTAGTAATAAAGACAATCATTCCGCTTACTTGTCTGAGTTTTTTTCTTTCAATTTGCACGACTTGAGTATATTTGATATCAGCTCCACCAAAACAAATGTATTTAACCTTGGTATACCTGAGAGCCCCAA
Source organism: Zanthoxylum bungeanum (assembly GCA_019454045.1). Lineage (NCBI taxonomy): Eukaryota > Viridiplantae > Streptophyta > Magnoliopsida > Sapindales > Rutaceae > Zanthoxylum > Zanthoxylum bungeanum. The sequence continues at coordinate 47,556 of SKCR01043976.1, forward strand.
GGAAATTCTAATTGCAAGTGAGGTTACATCTGAGAAGCGGGAGAAATTAGAAGAAATATTAGTCAAATATGCCAAAGTATTTACTTGGTCCTATGAGGACATGCCTGGAGTTGACAGAAGCATCGCCCAGCATACAATACCAACTTATCCAAATATGAACCCAGTGAAATAGAAACTTCGACGGATGAGACTTGAGTGGGCCGAGAAGGTCAGATAGGAAGTTAAGAAACAGATAGATGTGGGGTTCCTGGAAGTAGTGAAATATCCTGAGTGGTTGGAAAATATTGTGCCAGTTCCAAAAAAAGACGGGGAAGGTCAGAATGTGTGTGGATTACAGAGATCTTAACATGGCTTGCCCAAATGATGATTTTCATCTACCTCATATAGACGTACTAGTTGATATTGCGGCTTTATCTGCCATGTATTCATTTGTAGACAGGTTTTCAGGATACAATCAGGTTCCCATGGCTGAAAAAGACAAGCACAAGACTTCCTTTGTCACCGAGTGAGGCACATATTTTTACAAGGTAATGCCGTTTGGGCTCAAGAATGTGGGAGCTACTTATCAGCGGATGGTCACTATATTATTCCATGATTTGATGCACGAAGAGATTGAAGTATATGAGGATGACATGATGGTGAAATCATAGACAAGAATCGGGTATATAGAAGCGCTGGAGAAGTACCTTCAGAGAGTTGACAAATACAACTTGTGGCTTAATCCCATGAAATGTGTGTTTGGGGTAACATCAGGAAAATTGATGGGACATACAGTAGGAATGGGAGGGATAGAAGTAAACTCTGAGAAAATCAAAGCAATCAACGAAATGCCGGCACCAAAGACTGAGAAAGAAGTTAGAGCATTCCTCGGGAAAATTCAGTATATCAATCGGTTCATCGCCAAGTTGACGTCAGTATATGAGCCTATCTTCAAACTGCTGAGAAAAGACCAACTAGTGAAATGGAATGAGTATTGTCAAGCAACCTACAACAAGATCAGAGAATACTTGGTAAAGCCTCCTGTATTGAAACATACAAGATGGGGCAAACCATTAGTACTGTATTTGGCCATAGAATCAGAAGCACTGAGGGCAATGATGGTATAGGAAAATGATACGGGAGTAGAGCATGCGGTCTACTGTCTCAGTAAGAAGATGCTTCTGTACGAAGCCCGCTATCAGAAAGTAGAGAAGATCTGTTTGGCAGTGGTATGGGCGTCCAGAAAATTACGTCATTACTTCCAATTTTACAAGATCCATGTGGTAGCAAAGGAGAATCCCTTGAAGTATCTACATTCAGTACCTTCGCTAGTGGGGAAGTTGGGCAGATGGTTAGTGTTGCTGACAGAGTTTGAAATTGAATACCTCACTTCCAAAGTAATCAAAGGGCGAGCCGTAGTAGAGTTCCTGGCATTGCAATCTATTGAAGGGGATCAATACAAGTTTGAATTCCCAGATGAAGAGATCCAATCAATAACAGTTCAAGGATGGAAGATGTATTTCGATGGAGTAGTGAATTGCAAAGGAGCCGGAATTGGGATCGTGATAGTGACCCCCGAAGGAGAAACCTTGCCTATGGCCAAGAGGTTGACGTTCGGAGTAACTAACAATATGGCTGAGTATGAAGCATGTATTTTTGGATTGACTACACTAATAGCCTTAAAGTCTGAGAGCGTGGAGCTCTACGAAGATTCGATGTTGGTAGTCCGACAGATGCAGGGAGAATGGGAATTGACGGAAGAACGATTGAAACCTTACCTTTTTCACCTCAGAAAGTTGGCACAGGCTATCCCCGATTGTATATTTCAGCACTTGCCGCGAGAAGAGAATGAGATGCCAGACGCATTAGCTACACTTGCAGCGACTTGGGAAAATTCAGAGAAGTTAGTGATGAGACCATTGGTATTGACAACAGCAAGCAGACCCATTTATGAGATAGAAAGAGTTTTGGAAGTAGAGATCGACGACGGAAAACCTTGGAACCATGATATTCAGCGATATCTGGAACACAGAGAACTCCCAGAGGGAGCAAGCAGAAAAAGATAGAATAGCCATTCAGAAGTTGGCTTCTCTGTATGTGATTTTGAAGGGAGAACTATACAAGAAGCATGCAAATGGCATCCATGTGAAGTGTTTAAGAAAAGAAGAAGCTCAAAAGGCAATGGAAGAAGTACATGCCAGAGTATGTGGACCGCACATGAATGGGTTGAATTTGTCTCGCAAGATTGTAAGACAAGGTTTCTACTGGTTGACCATGGAGACAGACTGTACAAAGCTGGTAAAACATTGTCATGATTGTCAAGCACATGGTAATTTGAACCATCTGCCTCACACAGAGTTACACGAGCTATCAGAACCATGGCCTTTTTCAGCATGGGGAATTGACATGATCAGAGAGATTCGACCGAATGCATCGAATCGACATCATTTCATAGTAGTGGCAGTAGACTACTTTTCGAAATGAGTGGAAGCCGAGTCATTCTGTAATGTTATAGCAAAGAAGATGGTGAAGTTCATAGCCTGAAATCTCATATGCCGATATGGAATGCCGCATCATGTGGTCACGGAAAATGAAGTTCAATTTCAAGGAAAAACGAAGGCAATGCTACAAAAGTACGGGAAAGGACATCACATGTCATCACCTTACAGACCGTAGGCAAATGGGGCAGTCGAGGCAGCCAATAAAATAGTAAAAAAAATATTAGCCAATATGACAGAAAACTGTAAAGATTGGGCTAACAAACTATCGTACGCCCTGTAGGGTTACAGAACATCAGTGAGAACAATAACATGAGCCACACATTTCTCTTTGGTCTATGGGATGGAAGCAGTACTACCCGTGGATGTTGAGATACAGTCCATGAGGGTATTAGCAGAAATAAAGTTACCTGAACAAGGACGGGCCTCGCAGATATTTGAACATTTGGCATTGCTCGATGAGAAGAGAATGAAGTCTTTACATCACATGCAGATATATCCGAAGAGACTAGCCTGAGCATTCAACAAAAAAGGTGAGTCCTACTAAGATCAGAAAAGGTGATTTGGTACTTAAGCAGTCAAGGCCGTCGATGACAGACCCAATAGGAATGTTCAGAACCAACTGGGAAGGACCCTACATAGTTCAGAAAGTAATGGGAAATGGGCAGTGAGACTGTCAGATTTGGAAGGGAATGAGTTCACTGAGCCAATCAACGTGGACAGATTGAAGCAATATTTTTCCTGAGAAAGAGAAGACATGGCAGAGGACCTAACCCAACGGGATAAGGAATTCATCCATGCATGCATGCATACACGTAACATACTTGCATTCCTTTATGTGTTTTGTTTGTTCTGTGTTTGTAGGTTTCAGACAAAAGAGAACCGAACAGTCACCGAAAGAGAACCGGCAAGAGGAAACTATAAAGCAGATCTAGGGGGCGAGGCCCACATCAGTATCAGTTTTGGGGATGAGTACTGGGGCGAGGCCCATATCAGCATCAATTTTGGGGATGAGTGATGAGTGGTAAATCTATCACTATTTCCCACTCATTTAACCTAATATTTTGTATAGTTTCTTGAGTTTTGTGAATATTTTGATGTGTTTTGTGTTATTTTGTAGATAAATAAAGTTTCAGGACATTCTGGAGGTGATTTGGAGCAAAACTGTGAAAATTGGCCAAAAAGGGCATTTCGGTAAATTGTCAGTGTCGCGACGCAAAGACCTTCAGCATCGCGACGCCTAACGTGCACCGGAGTCTGCTAACGTGCGCCGAGTCAATGGGTCAGAATCTGAAAAGTTGACTTTGCTAACGTGCGCCGTGCCACGTGTCACCATCACAGAAGATTTGCTAACTTGCGCCTGCCACCTGTCATCATCCTACGATGCCGACAATCATCATCTATGCTATCTTGCGCCGTGCCACGTGTTGAAATCTCAACGTACTTGCTAATGTGTGCCGGTGCCACATGTCGCGATCTAACGCTGCCTACAATCGCCCTCAGCGTGACGTAATCAATGACGTCATGAACAGTGCCACATCATCGGATAAGAATCTGATCTGGTGAATCAGCAAGTGACACGTGTCACTGTAGCTGGCATCGCGACGCTGAACCCTTTAGCGTCGCGACGCTGGACCCTTACCTGCGCCTATAAATTGAGCTCGAGATTTCAGAATTCAACACACCTCTCTCTCTCTTCAATTCTCTCTAAATAGAGAGTTTCTCTCTTCTTTTAGTTTTTTTTTTTTTTAATTTTTAGTGTTGTAAATAATTTTAATTACATTTTGTAATAATAGTAATTTAATTTTTACTTTTTACTTTTTACAGTTTTTACTATTCACCATGATGAAGTAATTTCCCCAGCTAGGGTAAAAGGTAATTCTTTTACTGTTACTATTTAGATTAATTTCCCTTAAAAATAATATATTTACTATTTAAAATTTGACTTAAAAAGGGATACCGCTATATTGGTCGGTTGGTAATTTAATTTTAATCTGGTTTAAACCTGACTAATCAAGGATACCGCCAGATTGGTCGGTTGGTAAATTTAATTTTGGTTCCGCCTTAATGGCTGGTTGGACTTAATTTGACTTAATCAGGATACCGCCAGATTGGTCGGTTGGTAATATTATCACAAGTTTATATATTATTTTATGGGAGATATCTAAATTAGTAGTAGTAAAAGTAATTCCTTTTACCTTAGCATTTTATTTTATTGTAATTTACTTTTCAGCTTTTACTTTATGTCTTTTACTTTTATGTTTTTACTAGCCCTAGTTATGTGTTAGTTATCTGAGGTTGTGATGACTTTTAGTATCACCGGTTTATAAAGGGTTATTTTATAGTTTGGGTAATTTAAGGATTTATTTATTAAGTCTTAAGCTTAATGCTTCTTGTTGTCCGATCACCAATAAGATTGATGTGGTAAATCTAAAATGAACTAGACATAGGGATTTTAGGTTTCAGCCTTAGACTTAATAGCCCACGATCTTCCTTGAGGATAGATAACCCTTTAATAGATTTCCTTACAGGATAGGAATATACCTGTCGGGCGGGGGTAGCCATAATTGGAACTTAAACTTAATGAATCCAGATAATTTGGTTGACATAGACATATGGTTCAATTGGATTAAACTGGGTATTTGTGTCTGACCATCGACAGAGGCTTTCAAATAATTTAGTGTTCCAGGTTAATAAATCAATATATTACCCAACTTTAAGATAACCACTTCATCTTTAAAATGATATTAAAAGAAATCACAACCTTAGATCTTTGTGTCTTTTATTTTCCTTAGTATTTTCTTTTATCTTTTTATTTATTTATTTAGCAAATCTTCAATCAACCAAATCAATAAAGCAATCAATTCCATTCTCCCTTTAATTAGATATTTGTAAATAAATAGATTCAATAATTAATAACAACAGTAGAAATTAAGTCCTCGTGGGATCGATATTTTTATACTACTTGAATGATACATGCGCTTGCGTTATACGTGTGTGTTTACGCTGGTCAATGAGTCCCAGGGTCGTGACCCACATCATCAGCAGTTTTGGGGATGAGTCTCAGGGTCGTGACCCACATCATCATTAGTTTTGGGGATGAGTCACAGGGTCGTGACCCACATCATCAAAAGTTTTGGGGATGCGTCCCAGGGTCATTACCCACATCATCAGTAGTTTTGGGGATGAGTCTCAGGGTCGTGACCCACATCATCAACTGTTTTGGGGATGCGTCCTATCATCAGCAGTTAATGGGATGCGTCCCAGGGTCGTGACCCATATTATCAGCGGTATTGGGATGCGTCCCAGGTTCGAGGCCCCCATTGTCGGTTGCAGTTATTGGGATGCATCCTAGGGTCGATGGCCCCCTGCATCATTAGTTCCAGTTTTGGGATACGTCCCAGGGTCGTGACCCACATTGTCAGCGGTATTGGGATGCATTATAGGGTCTAGGCCCCCGTTGACGGTTGCAGTTATGGGGATGCATCCCAGGGTCGATGGCCCCCTGTATCATCAACTCTGTTCGAAGCACCATGCAAGTCATGTGGCAGCTGGCGAGCCAGGTAAGTAAAAATGCATTGCATAACTTTGATAGGATTATCATTGTCACACACTGCACAAGTCTCATCAAATTGGGGGCGACTGTAGGCACTGTATTTTTGCATATAAGTCTTGATGATGAGTCTCACATGGAGACACTACCTCTTTCAATTGTGGAAGTCACGGGAAACGGACGTCGGAAGTGAAGAGTCTGACATTGACATCTTGTTGGATTTAATTCGCTTGTTTAGCTTCGGGCTCGCTTGTTAGAGCTCTGTTTTAAAACACAACCTTAGGCTAAACCCCCCCCCCCCACAATTCACACCACTCACGCCCATTACCCATGCATCAGCCACTCATGCCATTAGCCTTCATCAAGCCCCTGAAGTCAGCCCCTGAACATGCCCAAACCAGCCCCTGAAGTCAGCCCAGAACACACCCAAACCATCCCCTGAACTTGCCCAAACCAGCCCCTGAAGTCAGTCCCTGAACACACCCAAACCAGCCCCTGAAGTCAGCCCTTGAACATGCCCGAATGCCCTTGAAAATTGCCTCTGATACACGCCCAATGAGTCCATTCATGCCCATCATCTTCCAAATTAAACAAAAACATATATTAAACACATGCTAAAATCAAGACAAATCACATTCCCTAATTAAAAGATTCAAATCAAATCATATATAATCACTTCCTAATTAAAAGATTTTTCCCTATCACACACTAATTAAAAATATCTCCCATAATTACACAAATCTTTTCCCTTTTCACAGATGGTAAACCCCAGCCTTGAAGCCCTAGCAACTCACACCCAAAGTAACAAGAAAAAAAGCAAATAATTCACTCTTCTCCTCCTCTCTACCATCACCGAAACACTCTCCCAAAATAGCAAAGGAACATCACTAAACACCCCCCTAAACAGTAAGCATCATCACCGAAACATACCCTTGAAACAACCCTTCAAACGCATAATAACCCTCCTGACCACCCTGCCTTCAACGTATAATTACCCCCCCGACCAGCCCGCCTTCAGCGCATAATCATACTCCTTGACCAGCCTTAACTTTACGTCATCAAGCCCCCATAACTGCCCCTGACCATCCTCAACACAGCCCAAAAACTACCCTCCTCCATGCACACAGCAAGCCCTCAACACAGGCCACGCACAAACAAACCAACTCAGCCCCCATTACTGTAACAATCACCTAAAAACAGTCCATAATTACCGCGAAACAGTAACAAAAAAAACACAACAAGAAACAGCAGCGAAACGGAATAAAACAGTAGCCCGAGTAGCGAGGCAACGAAGAGAAACAACGAACCAGTGAACCGGAGGAGTTACGGAGCATCAACCCTTCAGAAAATCGCGTAGCACACTTCCAAGAGATGACTTAAGAGGTTAGACCTGAGGGCATCCCATTTTATTTATTCTCCTTTGTTTTTTATTTATTTTCTTACTTTATTTCGCATGAGTATTGTTTGTTAATGTATGCTATGGCTATTGGATTAATGGAATATGTGTCGTCTCTTATGGTACATCGGATGGAAACCCAGACGTAAATTCCATAGCCGAATCCAAATGGACTGTAGTATGGTCTGTACTTGGGAAACAACCCCACATACCACTTGAGCAAACGACACATATTTCACTTTATTTTATCTTGTTCGTATATTATTCGCATTTTATATTCTGCCATTTACTTTCCGTACGTTATTTTTTTATGTATTGATGATATAGTGTGCATGGGAAAATCAATTTGGATTAAAGGTCCTCCGCTTCAAGGGATGAAAATCCTAAAGGCTACCTTTGCCAGGACGTTTTGCCGCGCCGGACGAAGTATGTTTGATTGAATGTGAGATATGTTTAATCGGACATACAGATTTCCATATTATTGTCTCATTCATTTGTATACATTGTAATATAATATGCAAGGGCTAACTAGGGTGGATTAAAGGTCCTCTATTCCAGGGAATTCCTGAAGGCTACCTTTACCACGATGTTTTTCCGTGCCTTTTATTATGTCTTTTACCCTTTGCATATCATTGCTTGTTTTACGCATGCATTGCATTCTAGTGCGCATGGGCTAAATATAGTGGAATAAAGGTCCTATATTCGATGGAAATGCCTAAAGGCTACCTTTATGATGATGTTTTGCTGCGCCGGATGAGATACACTCGATTGAATGTGAAATGTGTTCAATCGGGCATACAAGGTCCCATATTATTTATTTGTCTATTCATATATTGATAATTTAATGCGCATGGGCTAACTAGGGTGGATTAAAGGTCCTCTATTCGAGGGAAATGCTAAAAGGCTACCTTTACCAAGATGTTTTGCCGCGGTGGATGAAGTTCACTCGATTCAATCGGGCACACGGGGTCCTACATTGTGTATTTGTTTATCCATACATGTGTTTGTCTCATTTCAGATGCCATTTTGGTAATCTCGTTTGAACGTGTTTCCGAACGCTACACGAACGTATGCATTCTGTCTCAGTCCATTCGAATGCAGTTACGAACGCTACTCGAACATGTATGCATTTTATTTTATCATGCATCAGGTCTAATCCCATTCGAACGCGTTCTCGAACGCTATACGAACACGAACATTCTATTTACCGTTCAAACACATTTTCAAACGCTACACGAATGCACATACAGTGAACAGATTTCTTTTCATCACATTTCATGCATGTTCGCTTCTTTGGTAATTTCATTTGCATTACATAATTAATCATATCATTTCATTATTGACACTTTTACTATTATCATTTATTTATATTCTCGCATTTATCTACTTAATGTGTTCGTGAGATTGTGTGCTTGCCTTTATTTCACTTACTACTATGCATGCAAACTTAGATATAGGTTATATGCGAACTTAGATATAGGTTATACGTAAACATAGATATGAGCTTTATTTTCATGCATGTGAACTTAGAAATAGAATACTCTTGGAAATATATGTTACGTAGATCCGATTAAATTATTTCACAAATCATTTCATTACAAGTGCCATAAGTAATGGACCATTCCGAACCCAACGGTTTGAGATCTTCCCTTGCGAGGGGTGAGTGTGGCCTTAAATCATTTTTCTGGTTCACACCGGGTGGTGACTGTTGGATAATATGACCCATAGCGTCACTATTTGTACAGATCATGGTGTTGTTGTACAAATTAATTATGTGACAAATGAGATTGCTCTCTTATCATTTGTGATTAGATCACCATAGATATATAAATGATAGGAGGTCCCTATGATTAGTTCCTGGATTGAGATGATATGAGACAGTATCAGTCCACGAAGGATTAATCATTAAATATCCCTAGTCAGAGTATTATCGAGATTGGACATCGATAATGCGTAAAAGACTAGTATTGCACTTGTGCACGTTGTGAGGGCATAACGGGCATAGTTCTCATATATTTAAGTATTGGATACTTATGCAAGTGCGATAGGAGGTGTGTTTTTTACCGATGGTACGGGAAACAGCTTCGCTCTGGATAGACCCCCTCGGAATCTCATTGGTAGTATGACTGTGTGTTTATGGGAGTCCGACATCAGGGTAGGTGTATTTGGTCTTAACCTGAGACTTGCACCGCTAATGCTTACGGCAATCAATATTACTTTAGTTGAGGTCGTCCATGGCTTTAACGGTTCTGTGTACGCCAATGCTGGGTATATTGAGAATCGTAGAGTATTGGGTGTGTGATGTCAAGACGGAAGTATCACTTCAGTCATAGTGAAGATGATGTCACGTAGGATACGGTATTAGTACTCTCAAATGCTATAGCTATAGGGGGTATGTATTATGACAAGGTCATGTATATCCGATTATAGAGACTAATTACCAGACATCCGACATGTGTTTCGTACGGGGCAGACACAATAAAAGCCCCAGGCCTAGCACGTGACCATCCGATACTGGATCGACATGCACGATACTACATATACTACGCCTGATACAGATCTATATATTCCTATAAGAATATTTCCGGAGAATTGGGTAGGCATGGCGCTTTGCTAGAAGCCAACCGTGTCTTGTGAATCGGTAAAACGTGGTACTAGGTACGCACGTATTCGGATATTCCGATAACGGATTTACTGCCAACATATCTGGGGATCTCATGGGTCGCTTCCCGATGATTCACCGATGATGTATGACTCGCACTTTATTAATCTGGGATTAATTCGATTAGAGAGAAAATTAATCTGGGATTAATTCGATGAGAGAGAAAATTAATCTGGGATTAATTACAGAGATATTTTATCTAGGATAAAATATTATTTAGAGAGAGAACGATTAATTTGGAATTAATCAATAAAATAATATATTTGATATATTAGCGGAAATTGGATTTCGACTCAAAGTTAAAATTGGATTTTAATTTCGGGCAAGCGAATTAATTTGTAATTAATTTGCGAGCGACTTTATAATTTTGCGAGGCATTATTATTTACGTCGCAACGGTAAATTCGTTAATTCGGAATTAACGGAACTGAACCCGAGCTTCGTCGCGTTGCCGCAATTACCAATTAATATTTAGAATATTTTAGTGGTAGGACCACTACACTAGTATTATTATATAATACATGTGATTGGTGTAATTGTTAGTGGGGCTTTATTAATGTTGATTGTTTAAAGCAAAATTGGTGTATATGATTTATCTAATACACTAATTAAAACACTACCTATTATTCTT
>SKCR01043977.1:0-34172 GCA_019454045.1 Zanthoxylum bungeanum
CAACCATGTATTTGTTGGATAATATGACCCATAGCGTCACTATTTGCACAGATCATTGTGTTGTTGTAGCAAATTAACTATGTTGTAACAAGGAAATTGCACTCTCTTCATTTTGTGATTAGATCACCATAGACATATAAATGAAGAGAGGTCCCTATGATTAGTTCCTGGATTGAGATGATATGAGACAGTATCAGTCCACGAAGGATTAATCATTAAATATCCCTAGCCGTAGTATTATCGAGACTGGACATCGATAATGCGGAATAGGCTAGTATTGCACTTGTGGCGTTGTGAGGGCACAACGGCATAGTTCTCATATATATAAGTATTGGATACTTGTGCAAGTGCGATAGGAGGTCGTGTTTCACCGATGGTACGGGAAACAGCTTCGCTCTGGATAGACCCTTCGGATCCCATTGGTATTATGACTAGGTGTCTATGGGAGGCCGAAATCAAGGTAGGTGTGTATAGTCTTAACCTGAGACTTACATCGCTAATACTTACGACAATCGGTAAACTTTGGTTTTGGTGGTGGGGGATCTTAACTGGTTCTGTGTTCACCTCTTCTGGGTTTATCAGGAATCGCAGTGTATTGGATGTGATGTCAAGACAGAGTAGTGTCACTCCAGTCATAATGGAGATGATGTCACGCAGGATACGGTATTAGTTCTTCAGTGATGCGCATCCAATCGTGATATTATGACCAGGTCATGAATATCCGATTATAGAGACTAGTTACCAGACATCCGATATGTGTTTCGGACGGGGCAGACACTTATCCAGCCCCAGCCCTAGCACGTGATTATCCGATACTGGGCCGATACGCACAATACATTAGTATACTACGCTTGATACAGATCTTAATATTCTTTAATGGATATGTCCGGAGAATTAGGTAGACTTGGTGCTTTGCTAGGAGTCGACCTTGTCTCGTAAATCGGTAGAACGTAGTACTTGGTACGTACGTGATTCGGATACTCCGACGACCGTATTTACTGCCAGATTATCCGGGGATCTCATGGGTCACTTCCCGATAATCCACCGATGACGCACAACTAGCACTCTTGAATAATCTGGGATTATAATAGAAGAGAGATAGAAAAGTAATCTAGGATTAATTACGGAGATATTTTATCTAGGATAAAATATCGTCTAGAGAGAGATAACGATTAATTTGGAATTAATCGGTAAATTAATATATTCGATATATTATACGAAATTAGATTTCGACGCGGAATTAAAATTAGATTTTATTCGGGCAAACGAGTTAATTTAGAATTAATTCGTTAGCGCCGACGTAAATAATAATTTCGCTAGCCGCAATTATTCGATTGAATTAACGTCGCGACGTAAGCTCGGTATTTCGGAAATATCGAACCCGAACGCTTGAGTGCACGTGGGCCCACTTTCATTTGGAAACGTGTGGGGCCCACATGACACATGTCATTTTATGCATTATTTTATTCTAATGCATTGCATGGTGATAGTGTACAATACACTCAATGGTCTTGCATGGAGTTTGAGTGTTTGACACTCTAAACCATTGCATGATTTGTGTCATAAATTTATTATCAATTTAATAAATATTATGGCATAAATATAAATTGATTTTTGGTAAATCATTTTCAACTTAACACACAACTTCAATCTCTCTCAAACTCTCTCCTCTCCTCACGCGCCAAAACTGAAGGTTTGCTCACTGTTTTTGAACCAGTTCAGGCGTGACTTTAGGGAAGCAAGGTTTGGGTTTTCATGGTGAAAACCGCAAGTGCTAGCACACTACGAGTCTTGCGAAGGTGGTAGGGAGGTTCCCCCATGAGACGGGATCCATCCGACGAAGCTAGAAGCTCCGTTTCTTCACTCAAATTTCTGTTTTGCAGGGACAGTAGACTGTTGCAGTTTGGCGTGAAGGGCAGTACGTTTTTGGCCTTGATTCGTCTTCAATTCGACATAACCGATCAATGTGAGTATTCCCCGCTACCTCCGTTGGTGTGTTCACGCATTATTTCATGTCTTGATTTGATCTTGGGACCTTATAATAAACCAACAGTATTCACACATAAGCATGCTATCAATCAATCTAATCAAATTAATTAATCTGATAATTATGTGATCATCCAATGTTCAAACAACGATTTGATTTTGCTCGAGTCAAACTCGTTTTTGCGAATAAGTACTCAAAGTACGAATTCTTGAATTAATTAAACTACATCATTAAATCAAATTTAACATGTATTTAATACTAATTCACTATTCAATTCCAAATTAAACATTACACTTTATTAATAAACCTTTTACGATTTAAATTCCAAATTTAATCGTAACGCGTCTCAAAGACCGATTAACGTCCAACGTCAATTCAATTAAAGTCCAATGGACTTTTAATTGATTTCTTAAGGCGTGGACTTTTGGTCAACTCGGGTCAAACCGAATAACCAAAATCCAATCCGGGATTTACCCCATAAGCCCATAAATCAATTTAGGTCCATTAGGCCCAATTAAACTTTAAAGGTTCATTAAGTCGCATTTGGGCTTAACGGAAGTGGCTTTGGGCCCAATTGGATCCAATCCAATTTGCCCAAATCCAACTTTGTACAACAAAGCCCAATAAGCCCATTTACAACATAATAAGCCCAAATCCAATTAAAGGCCTAATTCATTAAATTACACAAATCCCATTTCACAATTTAATTACCTAAAGTGCATTACATGATTAATCACCCAAATCAATATTTCTTAAAAACACCAAATTAGTCCAATTAATCATGTTCATTATCATCATCACATGTCCAACACATAAATGAAAAAATCAAACCCATTACATGCTTTAAAGCTCTCGGCCAAAGGAGTAATTTTTGTCCGATTTGAATTTAATCCAATTAATTCCACAATCGACATCTAATTAACTTCCCGAATGATTTCCAATACATCTAATGTTCAAAAATCAAAATACCAAGACATTCAAGGGCATAATCCAATTCGGCCAACATGAGAATTTTTGGGGATTTTATGTTCAATCCAAAATCCAATCCAATTAGTTTCAAATTAACATCATCCTACATGATTCTAACTCATCCAATGAATCAAAATCAAAAAATTCCAAGAATCCAAAATTCACATTACATTCGGCCAACATCACAAATTTGGGCAAAATTGATCCAATCACATTTTGTTGAAATTGATTAAATCAATCTTCAATATAACATATACTAAGCATGCTCAATCATCCAATTTCATTAAATCATGCTCAAATACAAAATACCCAATTTTAAGCCCTACATTTTCATGCTTGAACCTATAGCTCTTGATACCATTGTTAGGTTTATTCTAGGTCCCAAGATCAAACAAGACATGAAAAACTTGTGTGAACACATCAAAGGAGGTAGCGGAATACTCACATCGATCGGTTGAGATGATTTGAAGACGAATGAAGCCACAAAGTGCACTACCATTCACGCCCACTGCAGCAGTTCACTGCCCTCTAAAACAGAATTTTCAGCTGAGAAACGGAGCTCCAAGCCTCGTCGGACGGATCCCGGCTCATGGGTGAACCTCCCTACCACCTTCGCAAGTCTCGTTAGTGTGCTAGCACCTGGATTTTCACCATGAAAGACCACTCTATGCTTCCCTTTATTCACGTCATTTCTGGTTCAAAACCAGTGAAGAAAAACAGTTTTGGGCGTGACTAGAAGAAGAGAAAATGAGAGAGAAGAAATTGTGTGTTTGTTGGTTAAAGCATTTTCCAAAAATGCCTTTATATGTTTTCAATGAAAAAATATATTAAAACAATTACAATTGATTAATTAAAACCAAAAGTAAATGCTTTTTCCCTCCAAACACTATTCTAACAACTCACATCACTATTCATTTCACTTTATTAAAGTGACTTAATGTGTGTCTATCAATCAATCAATCACATCACTCAAAGTGACATTTGATTTGACGCTTGATGTGACGAATAATTTGACGCTTGATGTGACTTGCGTTGCCGCACTCGAATTCGAAATACGAATGCGCTCGCAATCACACTCGGGCTCGGGTTCACTAATTCCAAATTAATGATTTTTCCGTTGCGTCGTAATTAAATGATTACGCCTAGCGAATTCACTATTCACGTCGCTAACGAATTAATTCTAAATTAATTTGTTCGCCCGAATTAAAATCTAATTTTAATTCCGTGTCGAAATCTAATTTCATTTAATATATCAAATATATTAATTTACCGATTAATTCCAAATTAATCATTATCTCTCTCTAGACGATATTTTATCCTAGATAAAATATCTCCGTAATTAATCCTTGATTAATTTTCTCTCTCTACTATATAATCCCAGATTATTTAAGAGTGGCGAGTTATGCGTCATCGGTGGATTATCGGGAAGCGACCCATGAGATCCCCGGATATGTTGGCAGTAAATACGGTCGTCGGAGTATCCGAATCACGTACGTACCAAGTACTACGTTCTACCGATTTACGAGACAAGGTTGACTCCTAGCAAAGCACCAAGTCTACCAATTCTCCGGACATATCCATCTAAGAATATTTAAGATCTGTATCAAGCGTAGTATACCAAGTATTGTGTAATCGCCCCAGTATCGGATAGTCACGTGCTAGGGCTGGGGCTGGATAAATGTCTTCCCCGTCCGAAGCACATGTCGGATGTCTGGTAACTAGTCTCTATATCGGATATGTATGACCTAGTCATAATATCCCGATGGTTGCGCAACACTTAGAGAACTAATATTGTATCCTGCGTGACATCATCTCCACTATGACTGGAGTGATAATTCCGTCTTGACATCACACCCAATACTCTACGATTCTCAATATACCCAGCATTGGCGTACACAGAACCGGTTAGAGTCCTAGACGACCTCAACTAAAGTATATTGATTGTCGTAAGCATTAGCGGTGCAAGTCTCAGGTTAAGACCAAATACACCTACCCTGATGTCGGACTCCCATAGACACATAGTCATAATACCAATGGGATTCCGAGGGGTCTATCCAGAGCGAAGCTGTTTCCCGTACCATCGGTGAAACACAACCTCCTATCGCACTTGCATAAGTATCCAATACTTAAATATATGAGAATTATGCCGTCGTGCCCTCACAACGCGCACAAGTGCAATACTAGCCTATTCTGCATTATCGATGTCCTGTCTCGATAATACTCCGGCTAGGGATATTTAATGATTAATCCTTCGTGGACTAATACTGTCTCATATCATTCTCAATCCAGGAACTAATCATATGGACCTCTCTCATTTATATATCTATGGTGATCTAATCACAAACGATGAGAGTGAAATTTCCTTGTCATATAGTTAATTTGTACAACAACACCATGATATGTACAAATAGTGACGCTGTGGGTCATATTATCCAACAGTGGGTGCCGTAGGCACTCCGACGCTCAAGTCAGTAATGAAGACGAGCGGTAAAAAAAAAGAGTAAGGTCTGAGGTTACCTTGACCTTCGTTGACTACCGTAAGGGCAGTGGGCCGGTGTTTAGAGAGTAAGAGACTCTAAGAGCTCAAGTTTGAGAGCTAAGACTTGAATGAATCTATATTTTGAGTTATGCCCCCATATATAGGTTGATAGGTATTACCTTTATAGTTGGAACAAAATTGTATTTATTGAGTTAGGACCCATAACGTGTTTGATGTTTCTACTTTCGGTGGGGGGGGAATATTTTCATGTGAAGTTGGTGTCTTTGTTAGGAAAAGAGGGTTTGCAACCGTTGAAAACATGAGGCTTGTCTGTGGCTTCCTAAATCTTTTGGGCTGGACTGCTGTCTTGGGCCTTACTTATCCACAGATCCGAAATGAAAAGACAAATTTACCCTTAGGCCCAAATTTGACCCGTACAGTTTGTCCCATACTCTCTAAGTCAATGAGTCATTGGCTTGGAAATTATTTCGAAGAGTATGTCGTCTGGGGTCGGCGTAGGCGTATCTGAGCATTGATGTCATTTGGATGCGTCAAAGGTCATACCATGTTGATGGAGCCAAATTAACATCAGTGGCGATCCTCAGTCGACTAGACATGGAATTTGATGTTGCTTGGACCTGTCAAAGGTCATACCACGTTGGTGGAGCTAAGTAAATATCTGGGATGATCCCCGGTCGACACGACCTGGGCGTAGATATTTTTTGGACCTGTTAAAGATTAATAGCATGTTAAGGAAACTAAGTAAATGTCAAGAAAGAACCTCAGTCGACCAGATGAAGTTCGTGATAATCTCCAGCCGACTGGTCCTGAGGGGGACCCAATGGGATTCTTCTATGTCGTCTGGACAGTTGAAGGTCCGGATCATCCTCTACCAGGTCTTGAGCCGACTCAACATGAGTCATAGGGAATGTTCCTTAGTCCACTGAACAAGATGAAAGTTCAAGGCATACTTCATATGATAGTGGAGTCTTCAATGTCGTCTAGACTGAGAGTAGTCATGTCTTCTTTGTGATTCGACATGAGTCATGGGGAATGTCCACCAGTTGACTGAACCAGATGAAAGTTCAGGCATACTCCATTGTAGGTTTCTATTATTAGTCCCAAAGAAAGTATAAGCCATTGAAACACACGATTTATACATGCAAAGCTTGAAGCATGGCGGAATCATACTTACAAAGCTTGTGACGAAAATTGATGAAGAAAAATCATTGAGTCTTCAAGGTGGAAACTTTCGGCCAAGAGCATAAAGGGAGAGAAGCTTCAAGTCTTCAAGTGTTCCAAGCTCCAAGGTTGTTTCCCTATCACCTCCTTTGATCCTTCATTGTGCTAGCAAAAATGGAGAAATGAAAAACAATTTTCTGCCTTGTTGAAGCTCACGGCGTGAGCAAGAAGAAGAAGAGGGAGAGAGAGGCCTTTTGATTTTCTTTTTCACTTTTTATTGTTTCAAAAACGTGAAATGATGATGATAACAATTACCAAAATATTTTGGTAAAAACCCTTCAAAAACCGTGAAAAGGTTTTCCCTCCCAAAAGGCCATTAAATGGCCTCACCAACTTACATAAGAATAGTGACAATGTATCATCCCATAAAGGTGACTAGATAACATCCATCAACTAGTCGTGTCAAGTGATGAGACTTCGCGATGTGATTTGCGGGTCCCACTCGTTTCAAAATACGAATGTGTCCGCAAACACTTTCGGGCTCGGTTTCGCTAATTCCGAATTAACGAATTTCCGTCGCGACATGAATAAATAATTACGCCTAGCGAAATTACTATTCACATCGCTACTGAATTAATTCTAAATTAATTCGTTTGCCCGAATTAAAATCCGATTTTAATTCCGCGTCGAAACTAATTTCGTTTAATATATCGAATATATTATTTTATCGATTAATTCCAAATTAATCGTTCTCTCTCCTAATAAGGCATTTTATCCAAGATAAAGTTTCTCCGTAATTAATCCAAGATTAATAAAGTTCGAATCAAACATCATAGGTGAATCTTCAGGAAGCGACCCAAGAGATCTCCGGATATGTTGGCAGTAAATACGGTCGTCGGATAATCCGAACACGTACGTACCTCGTACTACGCTTTTACCGATTTACAAGACAAGGTTGGCTTCTAGCAAAGCGCCATGCCTACCCAATTCTCCAGAAATATTCTTTTGGAATATTAGATCTTTATCAAGCGTAGTATACCATAGTATCGCGTACATCGATCCAGTATCGGACGATCACATGTTAGGCCTGGGGCTGGAAATGTGTCTGCCCCGTATGAAACATATATCGGACATCAAACAACTAGTCTCTTTAAATCGGACAATCCTAACCTAGTCATATTGTCCCGACGGTTGCAACCTTTTATAGAGTACTAGTTCTGTATCCAGTGTGAGATCATCATCTCCATATGTCTGAAGTGATACTTCCATCTTGACATCACATCCAGTACACTACGATTCTCGATAAACCCAGAAGAGGCGTACACAGAACCGGTTAAAGCCCCGAACCACCAAAACCAAAGTTTACCGATTGTCGCAAGTACTAGCGATGCAAGTCTCAGGTTAAGACCATATACACCTACCCTGATGCGGCCTCCCATTGACACGCAGACATACTACCAATGGGATTCCGCGGGGTCTATCCAGAGACGAAGCTGTTTTCCGTACCATCGGTAAAACACAACCTCCTATCGCACTTGCATAAGTATCCAATACTTAAATATATGAGAACTATGCCGTTGTGCCATCACAACTCGCACAAGTGCAATACTAGTCTATTCTGCATTATCGATGTCCGATCTGATAATACTCCGACTATGGATATTTAATGATTAAACCTTTTATATTGATACTGTCTCATATCATCTCAATACGGAACTAATCATATGGACTTTTTGCCATTAAAATATCAAAGTAAATAATTTACAAAACGGCAAAAAAGCAATTTCATTATCACATAGTTGATTTTTTACAATAATACAATATCATTTACAAAACAGTGACGCTATGGGTCATAATGTCTAACAATCTCCCACTTGGCCTATAGCCAGTCACTCAAGCATCTAATACCTGAACTATGTATATGTCGTTCCAACACATGCTGAAGAACAGCTTTCGTCAGCGGATCTGCAATGTTGTCATCCGATGCGACCTTCTTGACTTTTACATCGCCACGATGTATAAATCTCCCGAATCAGATGGTAACGCCGAAGAACATGCTTGGATCTTTGATGAGACCTTGGTTCCTTAGCTTGTGCTATAGCCCCGTTATTGTCACAATACAATGGCACAGGTTCAGCTGCTAACGGAACTACTCCTAATCCGATTAGGAATTTTCGGATCCAAACTGCCTCCTTTGCTGCTTCCGACGCAGCAGTATACTCCGCTTCTGTTGTTGAATCGGCAACAGTATCTTGCTTGGAAGATTTCCAGCTCACTGCTCCGTTATTCAAACAAAAAATGTACCCCGATTGCGACTTGAAGTCGTCCTTGTCGGTTTGGAAACTTGTATCGGTGTACCCAGACACCTCAAGTTCTCCACCTCCATAAATTAAGAAAGCATCCTTAGTCCGTCTAAGATACTTAAGGATATTCTTAACTGCCATCCAGTGACCTTCACCTGGATCGGCCTGAAAGCGACTGCACATGCTCAAAGCATATGACACATCAGGTCGCGTACATATCATGGCATACATGATTGATCCGACTGCCGAGGCGAACGGTATCCGACTCATGTTATCTCTCTCTTCTTTTTAGTCTTAGGACATATGTCCTTAGACAGAAGGATACCACGTGACATTGACATCAATCCCTTCTTGGATTGATCCATGTTGAATCGCTTCAACACTTGTGTCAATATATGTACTCTGGGAGAGTCCAAGCAGCTTTCTAGATCTATCCCGGTAGATCTTTATTCCCAGAATAAAGGCTGCTTCTCCCAGATCTTTCATGGAGAATTTTAATGAAAGCCAAGCTTTCACCGACGTTAGCATGGGAATGTCATTGCCTATAAGCAATACGTCGTCGACATAAAGGACAATAAAAGTCAGTGCTCTCCCACTAACCTTCTTGTATACACAAGGGTCATCAGCGTTTTGTACGAAATCATATTCTTTTATGATCTCATCAAAATGCTGATTCCATGACCGTGATGCTTGCTTTAATCCATAAATGGATCGATTTAACTTACAAACCTTGTTTGCAAGTCTAGGTACGATAAAATCGTCAGGTTGTTGCATATAAACATCCTCCAAAAGGTTTCCGTTAAGGAAAGCAGTTTTAAACGTCCATCTGCCATATCTCGTAATCGAAATATGCAGCTAATGCAAGCATTATCCGAATGGATTTAATCATGGCAACGGGTGAAAAGTTTCGTCATAATCAATACCATATTGTTGACGATACCCCTTTGCTACAAGCCTAGCCTAGCTTTGTACGTTTGCACGTTGCCATCCATGTCGGTCTTCTTCTTGAAGATCCATCTGCATCCAATAGGCTTTACGCCTTCTGGTGCATCAACCAGTGTCCAAACTTGGTTGGCGTACATGGAATCCATCTCGGACTTTATGGTTTCTTGCCATAAAGCGGAATCAATATTCTGTATTGCTTCCTCATACGTAGCCGGTTCATTATCCTCAATAAGATTAATATCTACATGAGGCGAGATCAGGAACCCATACCTCTCAGGTACCGTCCTGACTCTCTCCGACCTACGCGGTCCTTGTGTATATGAAGATTGTGGTACAGACTCATCCCGGATGGTCTGTTTATGTTCCATCGTTGATTCATTGCCAGGAACAGTATCACTACGATTTTCATCGAGCTCCACTTTCCTCCCACTTACCACTGAATCTAGGAATTCCTTCTCAAGGAAAAATGCATGTAGAGCAACAAATAATTTGTTCTCTTGTGGGTGATAGAAGTAATATCCTTTGGTTTCCTTAGGATATCCCACGAAAAGGCATTTATCTGATTTGGGTTCTAGTTTGGTACCTTCCAAACGTTTAACATATGCCCAGCATCCCCAAATCTTCAGGAAAGAGAAACATGGTTTCCTCCCTGTCCATATCTCATATGGAGTCTGTTCAACAGACTTTGATGGAACCTTATTCAAAAAAAAGTATTGCACTGTTTAATGCGTATCCCCAGAAGGATATTGGTAGCTCAGTGCGACTCATCATTGACCTTACCATGTCTAACAAGGTACGGTTTCTCCGTTCAGAACACACCCGTTTAATGGCGGTGTTCCAGGAGGAGTCCACTGTGAAATAATACCATATTCTTTCAAGTAATCTTGAAACTCATAACTTAAGTATTCGCCACACGGTCCGACCGCAATGTTTTAATACTCTTGCCTGTTTGTTTTTCTACTTCGTGTCGAAACTCTTTGAATTTCTCAAAAGTTTCCGACTTGTGTCTCATTAGATACACATAACCATAACGAGATGCATCATCCGTAAAGGTTACGAAGTAATGATATCCACCTCTAGCCTGGCTAGACATGGGCCCACATACGTCGCTATGAACGAGGGCTAACAGTTCTGTAGCACGTTCACCTTTATCATTAAAAGGTGATTTAGGCATTTTGCCTAAAAGACAAGATTCGCAGACATCATATGAATTAGATCAAATCCGTCCAAGTACCCACTCTTCGAAAGTGTGGATATGCGTGTCTTGTTAATGTGTCCTAGACGACAATGCCACATGTAAGCTTCATCTTTTAGATTACTCCTTTTGAGCCTTTTGTTTGTTATTTTATGTTTAGGAGATTCATTTATATTCAAAATATAAAGGCCATTATTTGCAACAGCAGTGCAAATTTCTGCATCATCTTTATATAAATAACACCCAGTGTTTCTAAATACAAAAGTGTACCCATGCTGGGTTAACAAAGATACAGAAATGATATTCCTAGTCAAACTAGGTATATAAAAACAGTTCAAAAGTTTAAGCACATGCCCCGAGGTAATTCCAAAACAAAAGTTCCTACAGCCAAAACAGCAACAAGTTCCATTTCCGACTCGTAGATCAACCTCCCCTGAAGCCAGCATCCTGCTATTCTGCAGATCCTGCAAATCAGTACATATATGAGCAGCACAACCAGAATCAAAAATCCAATTTTTAAACTAGAAGTAGTCATATTTATCTCAATAACAAACATACCAGAGGCTAGTGCCTTGCCTGCCTTAATATCCTCCCTGTGTCCCTTGCCCATTCGGCAGTCACGTTCTAGTGACCCTTCTTGCCGCAGTGAAGGCAGACATCTTGAGACTTGTCCCTTGGCTTCCCAGAAGCTTTTGTCAACTTGCCTTTACCCTTTTTCTTATGTTTCTTCTTCCTCACCCTTCCAGTTGCTTTGGGCCCAGCCCTTGGCCTCTGAGAGGTCGATGCATAGTGCGCCTCGCGCTTGCCCCCTTTTTGGAGTTCTTTTTCAGACTCATTCAAGATGGATAACAGCTCTCCAAGAGAGTCATCCGTGTCCATCAACTGTAGTTGATTATGATTTGTTTCCAAGAATCAGGAAGTGACTGTAAGATCAAATCTACGGTCAGCTCAGCCTCCAAGACTATTCCCATATTGGCCAACTCATCAATATCGGCGATCATTTGAGTCCCGTGGGCCTCAACTGATGCGCCTTCATTCATTCGGGCGCGGAAGAGTTTCTTCACCAACTCGTACCTCTCCATCCGCTTGTTGGTGCGGTGGAGATCTCTCAGTCTAGCTATCATATTATAAGGATCCAAGTCCCTTATTCTGGCGACGAAAGTGCTGAGTCATCGAAGCTAACATAATAGCCTGAGCAGTGTCACAATCATCGCTGTGAGTTTTCCATAACTCCAGCTCAAGTGGGTCAGTGGGCTTAGGCAGGAGAGGTATCTGTATAGTGTACAACATCCTCTCAGCCCCAAGGACTATCCTTAGGTTCATTTCCCAATCAGCGAAGTTTGTGCCCTTAAAGACATTGTCACCCATGATGATGTCTCGGACATTTCCCTTGCTTGCCATCTCAACTACGATAGTCCAACTATCTAGTTAAC
This sequence comes from Zanthoxylum bungeanum, assembly GCA_019454045.1. Taxonomy (NCBI): domain Eukaryota; kingdom Viridiplantae; phylum Streptophyta; class Magnoliopsida; order Sapindales; family Rutaceae; genus Zanthoxylum; species Zanthoxylum bungeanum. The sequence continues at coordinate 12,494 of SKCR01043977.1, forward strand.
GATAAAATGGGTACAGTCAAACTGTTACAAGAAAAAATAACAATGTATTAGTCCAACTAATTTTAATAAATAGACGAAATAATTTTGAAAGACGCGTAAGGCTAAATATTTGAACGAAATTGCAAATTCAATACTAGCCTCCCACTATTTTCATCAAGTCTCTAACCCTCTGTTGAGAACTCGGGAAATCCTATTTCCTAGTGGGCTAGGATCCCGTTAAATAACACACAACCTTGACTTTGGCCAACAAATTGTATGCTATTTAACTAGGTAGATCTCAAAGATCAATTGGATCCCATCCAATTCCTAGATCCGGTTAGGTGGACATCCAAATCCAAAACATATGTATATTACTTATGCCAATGTATCTAATACATTTTCCTAACCATATCCTCCGAATCATCTAGGCCTTGGCTTTGGCACAACAAACCTAATGATTCCAGTTAAGCGGGACCCATTGACAAGGAAAGTTTCGTAATCAATGTCGTTGGACAAGAAGTGATCTTGACTTTGGCCAACAAATCACAACTTGGACAAGACACCGATGTGGAACAAAACTCTCATGATTCAAGTACATCCTCAATTGACAAAGGTCTTGACTTTGGCCAACAAACCAATGCCAATTTTGGATCTTGAACAAGAATCATTCAATGGAAGGATAATCGCTTAATATAAATTGAGGGATTTTTGCGTAATTGGCAACCAATTTATTATCTTTGTTAGGTCTCATCATCATCATACACCCTTAAGCATGCTTCTAAAACATCATAAAGTGCGTAAAGTAAATTAATAGTGATATACAGATGGATATATAAAACAACTTGTTCCTAGAACAAATCACTCCCTTTCCTCTCCCCGTTAGCAATATTCTACTTCTACCCAATTACATAATACAATAAGAGAAACCTCATATACATTGAGGGGAATTAGGTGAGAAGAGAATACAAAGAGATAAAAGAGATAAGGCTGGACACGCAGGTCCAATTTATAAATTCTAAATTTACAATAATTTCTAAAATTACCCTTTCCCTTCTAATATCCATCCGATATACACTATTCATTCATCACATACATATATATTCAATCAAGACATGCTATACAACCAATCAAATCCAATTAATTAGTCTTTGTTTAAGTGATCATCCAATGTTCAAACAATGGTTTGATTTTGCGCGAGTCCAACTCGTTTGAGAATAAGTACAAAAGGTACGAATTCACGAATTATATCGAACTACTTGTTAAATCCAATTTAAGTCGTATTCAATACTAATTTATTTTATTTAATTCCAAATTAAATGTTTACACTTTTAATGTGCTTTTAAAGACTTAGATTCTAAATCTTATCTAATTGGGTCTCCAAGCCCAACTAACATCCAATGTTTGTTTAATTAAAGTCCGATGGGCTTTCAATTGATTTATAAAGGCTTGGGCTTTGGTCAATGTGGGTCAAACCCAATTACCAAGCCCAAATAAGGAATCACCCTTAAATGCCATAAAATCAATTTCAAGCCCATAAGGCCCAATTAAACATTAAAGCCCATTAATTAAATTTTAATATTCCAAATTTTAAAATTCAATTAATTAAAGTGTAAATCCATGATTAATTCATTAAACAAAATATTTCAAAAACACCAATTTAATTTATTAATCATCACTTGTTCAAAACATATGTCAACATTTATTTGAACAAGAATTAAATCCTTTAACATGTCATATTGCATTCGGCCAAGATGGATTTTTGCGGTTCGATTTGTTTTTCAATCCAATTGAATCACTAATCTATTATCATATATTTATAAGTCATCTAATGAACTTGTACACAAAAATTCCAATTCAATGCAAGGACCTCCATTTTCGGTCAAAGTAACAATTTTGGGAAAAAAATCATCCAATGCATTTTTCTCAAAATTGATCATGTATAAGATCATATTTCATACATATAATCATACTTAAGTCATCTAATGAACTTGTGCATGAAATTTCAATCCAGTGGAAGGACCTCCACATTCGGTCAAAGCATCAATTTTGGGAAAAAATCATCTAATGCATTTTTCTCAAAATTGATCATGTATTACATCATATATCATACATATAATCATACTTAAGTCATCTAATGAACTTGTGCATGAAAAAAATTCCAAACCGGTGGAAGCACCTCCACATTCGGCCAAAGCAACCATTTTAGGGAAAAATCATCCAATGCATTTTTCTCAAAATTGACCATGTATTACATCATATTACATACATATAAGCATACTTTATCATCAATTTCACAAGAACATGCTTCAATCAATTTTCCCCAAATAACCCTAATGTATTTCATGCTTAAACATGGCTCCATGATACCATTGTAGGTTTCTATTATTAGTCCCAAAGAAAGTATAAGCCATTGAAACACACGATTTATACATGGAAAGCTTGAAGCATGGCGAAATCAAACTTACAAAGCTTGTGACGAAAATTGATGAAGAAAAATCCTTGAGTCTTCAAGGTGGAAACTTTCGGCCAAGAGCATAAAGGGAGAGAAGCTTCAAGTCTTCAAGTGTTCCAAGCTCCAAGGTTGTTTCCCTATCACCTCCTTTGATCTTCATTGTGCTAGCAAAAATGGAGAAATGAAAAACAATTTTCTGCCATGTTGAAGCTCACGGCGTGAGCAAGAAGAAGGAGGGAGAGAGGCCTTTTGATTTTCTTTTTCACTTTTTATTGTTTCAAAAACGTGAAATGATGATGATAACAATTACCAAATATTTTGGTAAAAACCCTTCAAAAACCGTGAAAAGGTTTTCCCTCCCAAAGGCCATTAAATGGCCTCACCAACTTACATTGAGAATAGTGACAATGTATCATCCATAAAGGTGACTAGATACATCCATCAACTAGTCGTGTCAAGTGATGAGACTTCGCGATGTGATTTGCGGGTCCCACTCGTTTCAAAATAATGTGTCCGCAAACACTTTCGGGCTCGGTTTCGCTAATTCCGAATTAACGAATTTCCGTCGCGACATGAATTAAATAATTACGCCTAGCGAAATTACTATTCACATCGCTAATGAATTAATTCTAAATTAATTCGTTTGCCTGAATTAAAATCCGATTTTAATTCCGCGTCGAAATCTAATTTCGTTTAATATATCGAATATATTATTTTATCGATTAATTCCAAATTAATCGTTCTCTCTCCTAATAAGGCATTTTATCCAAGATAAAGTTTCTCCGTAATTAATCCAAGATTAATAAAGTTCGAATCAAACATCATAGGTGAATCTTCAGGAAGCGACCAAGAGATCTCCGGATATGTTGGCAGTAAATACGGTCGTCGGATAATCCGAACACGTACGTACCTCGTACTACGTTTTTACTGATTTACAAGACAAGGTTGGCTTCTAGCAAAGCGCCATGCCTACCCAATTCTCCAGAAATATTCTTATTGGAATATTAGATCTTTATCAAGCGTAGTATACCGTAGTATCGCGTACATCGATCCAGTATCGGACGATCACATGTTAGGCCTGGGGCTGGAAATGTGTCTGCCCCGTACGAAACATATATCGGACATCAAACAACTAGTCTCTTTAAATCGGACAATCCTGACCTAGTCATATTGTCCCGACGGTTGCAACCTTTTATAGAGTACTAGTTCGGTATCCAGTGTGATCATCATCTCCATATGTCTGAAGTGATACTTCCATCTTGACATCACACATCCAGTACACTACGATTCTCGATAAACCCAGAAGGCGTACACAGAACCGGTTAAAGCCCCGAACCACCAAAACCAAAGTTTACCGATTGTCGCAAGTACTAGCGATGCAAGTCTCAGGTTAAGACTGTAAGAGTTTCTAGAGGTCCCAAGATCAAAACTCAAGCATGAATCATAAGCGAATACAACGATTTAAGTGCGGAATACTTACATCGAGCGGTTGAGAGACGATTTGGCAACAAAAACGAACTGAAATTTTGCTCACTGCCCACTGCTCATGTGCGCCCCTGCAGCAGTTTGTGCTTCTTTGCTCCATTTTGATCAAGAAAAACGAGCTCCAAGCTTCATCAAAACGTTCCTTGCTCATGGGTATACTTCCCTTATCACCTTGGCATGATCCCGGAGTGTGCTAACTCTTGTTTTGCCACAAAACACACTTGCTTCCCTCCATTTCCTTTTGTTCGTTCGGCAGTTCACTGCCCCTTGAAAACCAGAAAATGGCGTGAGAGAAGAGAGGAGAAGAAGAGGAGAGAGTTTGCCTTTTCAATTTCCTTTTCTTTTGTTTCAAAAAACGTAAGTCAAGAAAAGGAAAAGCAATAATAATGTATCTAATACCAAAATGAATTTTTTAAGATAAAAAACTCTTCAAAAAACGTGAAAAGTTTTCCCTCCAAAAGAAAATTCATCATATGCCATCATTACCTCACATTGAGAATAGAGACAATGTATCATCCCTCAAATGTGTCTAGATACATCCATCATCTATTCGTGTCAAGTAATGAGATATCGCGATGTGATTTGCGGATCCTACTCGTTTCAAAATACGAATGTGTCCGCAAACACTTTCGGGCCCAAATTCGCTAATTCCGAATTAACTAATTTCCGTCGCGACGAGAATTAAATAATTACGCCTAGCGGATTATTATTCACGTCGCTAACGAATTAATTCTAAATTAATTCGCTCGCCCGAATTAAAATCTAATTTTAATTCCGCGTCGAAATCTAATTTCGTTTAATATATCAAATATATTAATTCCTCGATTAATTCCAAATCAATGTTTCTCTCTTCTTCAATTGATATTTTATCGTAGATAAAGTGTCTCCGAAATTAATCCCAGATTAATTCTCTCTCTCATCATATTAATCCCAGATTAATATAAGTGCGAGTCATACGTCATCGGTGAATCTTTGGGAAGCGACCCATGAGATCCCCGGATATGTTGGCAGTAAATACGGTCGTCGGAGTATCCGAATCACGTACGTACCAGTACTACGTTCTACTACTACTACCGATTTACGAGACAAGGTTGGCTTCTAGCAAAGCACCAAGTCTACCTAATTCTCCGGACATATTCTTATAAGAATATTTAAGATCTGTATCAAGCGTAGTATACAATTGTATTGTGCATATCGGTCCAGTATCGGATAGTCACGTGCTAGGCCTGGGGCTGGATAAGTGTCTGCCCCGTACGAAGCACATGTCGGATGTCTGGTAACTAGTCTCTATAATCGGATATACATGACCTTGTCATAATATCCCGATGGCCGCGCAGCACTTAAGAGCACTAATACCGTATCCTGCGTGACATCATCTCCACTATGACTGAAGTGATACTTCCGTCTTGACATCACACCCAATACTCTACGACTCTCTGATAAACCCAGAAGTGGTGTACTCAGAACCCGTTTAAAGTCCCCTACCACCAAGACCAAAGTCTATCGATTATCGTAAGTATTAGCGATGTAAGTCTCAGGTTAAGACCATACACACCTACCTTGATTTCGGCCTCCCATAGACACATAGTCATAATACCAATGGGATTCCGAGGGGTCTATCCAGAGCGAAGCTGTTTTCCGTACCGTCGGTGAAACACGACCTCCTATCGCACTTGCATAAGTATCCAATACTTATATATATGAGAACTATCCCGTTGTGCCCTCACAAACGCGCACAAGTGCAATACTAGCCTATTCCGCATTATCGATGTCCAGTCTCGATAATACTACGGCTATGGATATTTAATGATTAAACCTTCGGGGACTGATACTGTCTCATATCATTCTCAGTCCAGGTACTAATCATAGGGACCTCTCTTCATTTATATATCTATGGTGATCTAATCACAAATGATGAGAGTGCAATTTCTTTGTCACATAGTTAATTTGCTTCAACAACACAATGATCTGTGCAAATAGTGACGCTATGGGTCATAATGTCCAACAATCTCCCACTTGGCACGTAGCGAGTCACTCAAGTGTCCTACACCTGAACTATGTACGGTTCGCTCAAATTGTTGAGGAAAGGTTTTCGTCAGCGGATTTGTTTGTTTATCGTTTGACGCGATTTATACGATCATCACATCGCCACGATGTATGATCCGAACGAATCAGATGATATAGAAGTATATATCTGGATCGTTGATGAGACCTTTAATTCCTTAGCCTATGCTGACGCCTAGCTCAGCTGCTAACAAATTTATCTAATCTTATTAGATTTATTTTCGACCTAGACGGTCTTCTATTGCTGCCTCAGCTGCAGCAATAATCCGCATTTGTTGTTTATTCGGCAACAGTTATCTTGCTAGGAAGATTTCCAGCTCACTGTCCCTGTTATTCAAACTTTATAGTACCGTAGTATTTAATTGTTTGGAAACTTGCAGCAGTGATCCCAGTCACTTCAAGTTCTCCTTCTCCATAGTTTAAGACAACATCTTTAGTTCTCTGAGATACTAACAGATGTTCTTAATTTCAATCCAGTGATTATCACTTGGATTGAACTGATCGTGACTCCATATGCTCGAAGCGTATGAGACACCAATACAAGTACATTTTAAATGTACAATTTCCCAGAGAGTGTTAACAACTCTAAATCTATCCCAGTAGATCTTTATTCCTTGAATAAAGGTTGTTACTCCCCAGAATTCTACGGAGAATTTCTATGAAAGCCAAGCTTTCGACAATAGCTTTATGGGAATTTTCACTGTCAGTGCGCCCTCCCACTAACCTCCTTATATACACAAGAATTATTTCGTTTTGAGTTAAATCATAAACCATTATGATTATTTCAAAACGTCAGTTCCAAGAACCTTATGCTTGCTTCAATCCAAACATGGATTGAATAATCCGCAAACCTTGTTTGTCGGTTATACAAAATCGTCAGAATGTTATAAACATTCTCCAAAAGGTTTCCTTTTCAGGAAAGCGATTTTGATTTGTAACTGACACATTTCCTTGTGGTACAACAACTAGTATCCAAAATAGTTGTTATACATGGAATCCATTCTGGACTCATGGCACTTTGCCAACAGGGAGTTGATACCTTGTATCATTTCCTCGTACGTAGTCGGTTGGTATTCCTCAATAAGATTTACATCTTTATGAGGTTAGATCAGAAACCCATACCCTAGGTTGTTTTCTGACTCTATCCGATCTACCCTGTTCTTGTGTATTCGAAGATTAATGGTACAGATTCATCATTGATGAACTGTTTGTGTTCCATTAAGGACTTCGTGCTTTGAATAGTATTACTCCGATTTTCATCGAGTATCACTATCCTCCCACTGACCACTGCATATCGGTATTCCTCTCAGGAAAACCGCATGGTGAGCAACAATCATATTGTTCTCATGTGAGATTTACAAGTACTATACTTAAGGTTTCCCTTAGGATAACCTATATTGGCACTTATCCAATTAGGGTCTTTTAGTTTGGTATCATCCAAACGTTATGCCTGGCATACCCAAATTATCAGGAATGTGAAACCCCGTTTCTTTCCTGTTCATACCCTATATGATATCTGTCAAACAGATTTATATGGAACCTTATTCTAAATAAGTTTTGCACTGTTAATATATATCCTGTTTGAAGGAAATCATAGCTCAGAGCGACTCGTGATAAACCTTATCATGTCCAACAAAATTCGGTTTTAGTTCGGACACACCGTCTAACTGACGTGTCTCGAGGAGAGTCCTCATATGAAAGAATATTGTACTCTTTCATTTATGTATGAAACTTAATGCTTAAGTATTTTCATTACGGTCTTACCGCGATGGTATAATACTATAGCCGATCTGTTTGTATACTTCGTGTCGAAACTCAAAGTTTCGGATTTGTGTTCTTCAAAAGAAACACATAACCATAACGTGATGCCACATCCGTTAAGGTCACGAAATATTCATGTTCACATCTAGCCAAGCTAGATATGGGCCCACTTACTTCACCATGAATAGGGCTTACAGATCGGTGGCCTTTACACTATTACCTAGTAAATAGTATTTTAGGTATTTTACCTAGTAAACTAGAATCGTAGACCTTATTTGATTAGTCAAATCAGTCCTAGTACCCACTCTTCAAAAGTGTGGATATACGAGTCTCGTTTAATTGTGTCCCAGACAACAATGCCACAAATAAGTCTCTATTGATCAAATCAATATGAGCTATTTATTGTCATTTTATATGTTTGAGATTTTATTTATATTCAAAATATAAATTCTGTTATTCACATCTAATGTGTTTATCTCGGTATCATATTTATATAATAAAACACTTAGTGTTCTAGAATATAAAGGTTTTATCCGCAACGGATTAAACACTGATATAGAGATAATGTCTCTAGTCAAACTAGTTACATTATAACAGTACCTAAACTTAGGTATCTACGGTCGAAACAGCGACTTTCGTCCCGTTTCCGATTCGCAGAGTAATCTCAGCTTGAAGTCAGTATCCAGCTCATAGCGGATTCTGAACATCAATACATATATTTTATGTACCACACTAAGTATTTAAAATCCAATTTCAATACTAGTAGTGAACATAACTTTGACAAATATTTTAAAGTCAGAGCCTCGCCCTTTCTTTAATTCCTTCGTGTCTTCCATATCCAACGGTAGTCACTTTGGGATATGTCAATTATCCTTTTTCAATATTTTAGGAACCTTAGGCCAAGCCTTGGGTTTTTAGAATATCGAAATGATGTGCACCTTGTGCAACTTGCCCAATTGCAAACTTTAACTTTAAAATAGATTTATTGTCAAGTATATTAAATTAAGCACTAAAGTCATCATCACATAAATCTTCCAAAGATTTCATGCTCTACTTATTTTGCTTAATTTTGGGCGTAAGGTATAATAAGTTATTTTATCAAATAAAGTAACCTATTATTTATTCCCAATTTGAAAATTAAATCATTTAAAATATTTTAATCCCAGATTATATTTTAAATATCCAACTTTTCAATTTCTTATCTTGATTACAATAGTCCAACTATTTAATCAACGATTAGTGGTACTATATATATTATAATGATTATAATAGTCCAACTATATAATCAAATATAATCCAAATTAATTACCTCAATTACATTGATTACTATAATCCAATTATAAAATCAACTGTAAACTGAAATTAATTAATTCAAATATATTGATTAATATAATCCAATTATATATAATCAAGTATAATACAGTCCAACTGTTTATTAAAACAACAATTTAAATATTAGTCTAACTAACATTGAATTTAATGACGAAATAATTTAAATGAGCGCGTATAGCGAGTATTCGAACGAATGTTGCAAATTCAATACTTGCCTCCCACTATTTTTCGTCGAGTCTCTAACCCTCTGTGGAGTACTCGGGAAACCGTGTTTCCTAGTGGGCTAGGATCCCGTTAAAGTATCATACAATCCTGACTTTGGTCAAACAAAAAATTGTATGATAATCAACAAGGTAGATGTCGAAGATCAATTGGATCCCATCCAACTCCTAGATCCAGTAGGTGGACATCCAAGTCCGAAACATATATCTAATATATGCCTATATATCGAATATATATACCCTACCCGTTTCCTCTGAATCAACTAGGCCTTGGCTTTGGCACAATCACAAACCTAGTGATCCCAGTCAAGCGTGGACCCATTGACATGGAAGCTTCGTAATCAAATGTCTATGGACAAGAAGTGGTCTTGACTTTGGCCAAAAACAAACCACAACTTGGACACGACACCGATATATAACAAAGCCTCGTGATTAAAGCACATCTTTGACTGACAAGGGCTTGACTTTGGTAAAAAACAACCCCTGACAATCTTCGATCTTGAGCAAGAATCACTCAATGGAAGGAAATAACGCATGATATATATTGAGGGATTTTCGCGTGCAAATTGGCTACCAATTTAATTATCTTTGTTAAGGTCTCATCATCATACATCCTTAAACATGCATTCTAAACACATAATAAAACGAGTATGAAATAAAATAATAATGATATGCGGATGGATACTTACATTGATCCTAGATCAAATCTCTCCCTTTCTCACTCAAGCTAGCACTTGTATTACTTCTACCCGTTACACTACACTTCTAAAGAAACCTCATATACATAGAGGGGAATAGATGAGAAGAGAATACAAAAGAATAGAGGTGATAAGGCTGGACTCGCAGGTCCAATTTAATAAATCGAATTTATTACAACAATTTCTAAAATTGCCCCACCCATCTAATATCCATCCGATATACATTATTCATGCATCACAACCATGTATTCACTCATATAAGCATGCTATCAATCAATCTAATCAAATTAATTAATCTGATAATTATGTGATCATCCAATGTTCAAACAACGATTTGATTTTGTTCGAGTCAAACTCGTTTTTTTTTTGCGGATAAGTACTTAAAGTACAAATTCTAGAATTAAATTAAATTACACAATTAAATCCAATTCAATTTGTATTTAATTCTAATTCACTATTTAATTCCAAATTAAATAACACACTTTAATAATAAACCCTTTTCGACTTAAACTCCAAATTTAATCGCTACGGGTCTCAAAGCCCGATTAATATCCAATATTAATTTAATTAAAGTCTAATGGGCTTTTAATTAATTTCTTAAGGCGTGGTCTTTTGGTCAACTCGGGTCAAACCCGCAACCAAAGTCCAATCCGGGATTTACCCCATAAGCCTTTAAATTAATTTTGGCCCATTAGGCCCAATTAAATTACAAAGGTCCATTAGTTGCATTTGGGCTTTATGGTTAAGGTTTTGGGCCAATTGGATCCAATCCATTTGGCCTAAACCCAACTTGATAAAATCAAGCCCATAGGCCCAATTACAACATTAGAAGCCCAAATCCAATTTAAGGCCTCAAATAATTAAATTACATAAATCCAATTTAACAATTTAATTACTTAAAGTGCATTACATGATTAATCAACTAAATCAACATTTCCAAAACACTAAATTAGTCCAATTAATCATACTCAATTTCATCATCACATGTCCAACACATTAAGATTAAAATCAAACTCATTACATGCTCACTTTGTTCTCGGCAATGAGGTTAATTACATGTCCGATTTGTTTCAATCCATTAAAAACAATTCGACATTAAATCAATATACCCTAATGATTTTCAACACATCCAATGTTCAAAAATCAAAAAATCAAAATTCACCAAGAACACAAAGGGGCATAACTCTCGGCCAACACATCAAAATTGGGGAAATTTGTTCCAAACAATATTTAATCAAATTGATCCAACCAATCATCAATTAAACATGTATTAAGCATACTTAATCATCCAATTTCATAATTGCATGCTCAAATCAATTTTATCCAATTTCAAGTTTCATGACATACTTTCAAAATTGGGGAAATTTGTTCCAAACAATATTTAATCAAATTGATCCAACCAATCATCAATTAAACATGTATTAAGCATATTTAATCATCCAATTTCATAATTGCATGCTCAAATCAATTTTACCCAATTTAAAGTTTCATGACATACTTGGCAATTTGGGGATTTTTCGTCCAAATCGAATTCAATCCAATTGATTCCGCAATCGACGTTAAATCATCATCCCGAATCAATCCAATTAATTAGTCTTTGTTTAAGTGATCATCCAATGTTCAAACAATGGTTTGATTTTGCGCGAGTCCAACTCGTTTGAGAATAAGTACAAAAGGTACGAATTCACGAATTATATCGAACTACTTGTTAAATCCAATTTAAGTCGTATTCAATACTAATTTATTTTATTTAATTCCAAATTAAATGTTACACTTTTAATGTGCTTTTAAAGACTTAGATTCTAAATCTTATCTATTGGGTCTCCAAGCCCAACTAACATCCAATGTTTGTTTAATTAAAGTCCGATGGGCTTTCAATTGATTTATAAAGGCTTGGGCTTTGGTCAATATGGGTCAAACCCAATTACCAAGCCCAAATAAGGAATCACCCTTAAATGCCATAAAATCAATTTCAAGCCCATAAGGCCCAATTAAACATTAAAGCCCATTAATTAATTTTAATATTCCAAATTTTAAAATTCAATTAATTAAAGTGTAAATCCATGATAATTCATTAAACAAAAATTTCAAAACACACCATTTAATTTATTAATCATCACTGTTCAAAACATATGTCCAACATTTATTTGAACAAGAATTAAATCCTTTAACATGTCATATTGCATTCGGCCAAGATGGATTTTTTGCGTTCGATTTGTTTTTCAATCCAATTGAATCACTAATCTATTATTCGTAGATATTTATAAGTCATCTAATGAACTTGTACAAAAAAATTCCAATTCAATGCAAGGACCTCCATTTTCGGTCAAAGTAACAATTTTGGGAAAAAAATCATCCAATGTATTTTTCTCAAAAGTGATCATGTATAAGATCATATTTCATACATATAATCATACTTAAGTCATCTAATGAACTTGTGCATGAAAAATTTCAATCCAGTGGAAGGACCGCCACATTCGGTCAAAGCATCAATTTTGGGAAAAAATCATCTAATGCATTTTTCTCAAAATTGATCATGTATTACATCATATATCATACATATAATTATACTTAAGTCATCTAATGAACTTGTGCATGAAAAAATTCCAAACCAGTGGAAGCACCCCTCCACATTCGGCCAAAGCAACCATTTTGGGGAAAAATCATCCAATGCATTTTTCTCAAAATTGATCATGTATTACATCATATTACATACATATAAGCATACTTTATCATCAAATTTTTCACAAGAACATGCTTCAATCAATTTTCCCCAAATAAACCCTAATGTATTTCATGCTTAAACATGGCTCCATGATACCATTGTAGGTTTCTATTATTAGTCCCAAAGAAAGTATAAGCCATTGAAACACACACATTTATACATGGAAAGCTTGAAGCATGGCGAAATCAAACTTACAAAGCTTGTGACGAAAATGATGAAGAAAAATCCTTGAGTCTTCAAGGTGGAAACTTTCGGCCAAGAGCATAAAGGGAGAGAAGCTTCAAGTCTTCAAGTGTTCCAAGCTCCAAGGTTGTTTCCCTATCACCTCCTTTGATCCTTCATTGTGCTAGCAAAAATGGAGAAATGAAAAAAACAATTTTCTGCCTTGTTGAAGCTCACGGCGTGAGCAAGAAGAAGAAGAGGGAGAGAGGCCTTTTGATTTTCTTTTTTTCACTTTTTATTGTTTCAAAAACGTGAAATGATGATGATAACAATTACCAAAAATATTTTGGTAAAAACCCTTCAAAAACCGTGAAAAGGTTTTCCCTCCCAAAAGGCCATTAAATGGCCTCGCCAACTTACATTGAGAATAGTGACAATGTATCATCCCATAAAGGTGACTAGATACATCCATCAACTAGTCGTGTCAAGTGATGAGACTTCGCGATGTGATTTGCGGGTCCCACTCGTTTCAAAATACGAATGTGTCCGCAAACACTTTCGGGCTCGGTTTCGCTAATTCCGAATTAACGAATTTCCGTCGCGACATGAATTAAATAATTACGCCTAGCGAAATTACTATTCACATCGCTAATGAATTAATTCTAAATTAATTCGTTTGCCCGAATTAAAATCCGATTTTAATTCCTTGTCGAAATCTAATTTCGTTTAATATATCGAATATATTATTTTATTGATTAATTCCAAATTAATCGTTCTCTCTCCTAATAAGGCATTTTATCCCAGATAAAGTTTCTCCGTAATTAATCCAAGATTAATAAAGTTCGAATCAAACATCATAGGTGAATCTTCAGGAAGCGACCCAAGAGATCTCCGGATATATTGGCAGTAAATACGGTCGTCGGATAATCCGAACACGTACGTACCTCGTACTACGTTTTTACCGATTTACAAGACAAGGTTGGCTTCTAGCAAAGCGCCATGCCTACCCAATTCTCCAGAAATATTCTTATTGGAATATTAGATCTTTATCAAGCGTAGTATACCGTAGTATCGCGTACATCGATCCAGTATCGGACGATCACATGTTAGGCCTGGGGCTGGAAATGTGCTGCCCGTACGAAACATATATCGGACATCAAACAACTAGTCTCTTTAAATCGGACAATCCTGACCTAGTCATATTGTCCCGACGGTTGCAACCTTTTATAGAGTACTAGTTCTGTATCCAGTGTGATCATCATCTCCATATGTTTGAAGTGATATTCCATCTTGACATCACATCCAGTACACTATGATTCTCGATAAACACAGAAGAGGCGTACACAGAACCGGTTAAAGCCCCGAACCACCAAAACCAAAGTTTACCGATTGTCGCAAGTACTAGCGATGCAAGTCTCAGTTAAGACTGTAAGAGTTTTCTAGAGGTCCCAAGATCAAAACTCAAGCATGAATCAATAAGCGAATACAACGATTTAAGTGCGGAATACTTACATCGAGCGGTGAGAGAAAATTTGGCAACAAAAACGAACTGAAATTTTGCTCACTGCCCACTGCTCATGTGCGCCCACTGCAGCAGTTTGTGCTTCTGTTTTGCTCCATTTGATCAAGAAAAACGAGCTCCAAGCTTCATCAAAACGTTCCTTGCTCATGGGTATACTTCCCTTATCACCTTGGCATGATCCCGGAGTGTGCTAGCACTCTTGTTTTGCCACAAAAACACACTTGCTTCCCTCCATTTCCTTTTGTTCTGTTCGGCAGTTCACTGCCCTTGAAAACCAGAAAATGGCGTGAGAGAAGAGAGGAGAAGAAGAGGAGAGAGTTTGCCTTTTCAATTTCCTTTTCTTTTGTTTCAAAAAACGTAAGTCAAGAAAAAGAAAAAAAACAAAATAATGTATCTAATACCAAAATGAATTTTTAAGATAAAAAAACTCTTCAAAAAACGTGAAAAGTTTTCCCTCCAAAAGAAAATTCATCATATGCCATCATTACCTCACATTGAGAATAGAGACAATGTATCATCCCTCAAATGTGTCTAGATACATCCATCATCTATTCGTGTCAAGTAATGAGATATCGCGATGTGATTTGCGGATCCTACTCGTTTCAAAATACGAATGTGTCCGCAAACACTTCAGGCCCAAATTCGCTAATTCCGAATTAACTAATTCCGTCGCGATGAGAATTAAATAATTACGCCTAGCGGAATTATTATTCACGTCGCTAACGAATTAATTCTAAATTAATTCGCTCGCCCGAATTAAAATCTAATTTTAATTCCGCGTCGAAATCTAATTTCGTTTAATATATCAAATATATTAATCCTCGATTAATTCAAATCAATGTTTCTCTCTCTTCAATTGATATTTTATCCTAGATAAAGTGTCTCCGAAATTAATCCCAGATTAATTCTCTCTCTCATCATATTAATCCCAGATTAATATAAGTGCGAGTCATACGTCATCGTGTGAATCTTTGGGAAGCGACCCATGAGATCCCCGGATATGTTGGCAGTAAATACGGTCGTCGGAGTATCCGAATCACGTACGTACCAAGTACTACGTTCTACCGATTTACGAGACAAGGTTGGCTTCTAGCAAAGCACCAAGTCTACCTAATTCTCCGGACATATTCTTATAAGAATATTTAAGATCTGTATCAAGCGTAGTATACAATTGTATTGTGCATATCGGTCCAGTATCGGATAGTCACGTGCTAGGCCTGGGGCTGGATAAGTGTCTGCCCCGTACGAAGCACATGTCGGATGTCTGGTAACTAGTCTCTATAATCGGATATACATGACCTTGTCATAATATCCCGATGGCGCGCGCAGCACTTAAGAGCACTAATACCGTATCCTGCGTGACATCATCTCCAATATGACTGAAGTGATACTTCCGTCTTGACATCACACCCAATACTCTACGACTCTCTGATAAACCCAGAAGTGGTGTACTCAGACCCGTTTAAAGTCCCCTACCACCAAGACCAAAGTCTATCGATTATCGTAAGTATTAGCGATGTAAGTCTCAGGTTAAGACCATAAACACCTACCTTGATTTCGGCTCCCATAGACACATAGTCATAATACCAATGGGATTCCGAGGGGTCTATCCAGAGCGAAGCTGTTTCCGTACCGTCGGTGAAACACGACCTCCTATCGCACTTGCATAAGTATCCAATACTTATATATATGAGAACTATGCCGTGTGCCCTCACAAACGCGCACAAGTGCAATACTAGCCTATTCCGCATTATCGATGTCCAGTCTCGATAAATACTACGGCTAGGGATATTTAATGATTAAACCTTCGGG
The DNA here is from genome assembly GCA_019454045.1 of Zanthoxylum bungeanum. NCBI lineage: Eukaryota > Viridiplantae > Streptophyta > Magnoliopsida > Sapindales > Rutaceae > Zanthoxylum > Zanthoxylum bungeanum. Next base: position 28,707 of record SKCR01043977.1, read on the forward strand.
GACTGATACTGTCTCATATCATTCTCAGTCCAGGTACTAATCATAGGGACCTCTCTTCATTTATATATCTATGGTGATCTAATCACAAATGATGAGAGTGCAATTTCTTTGTCACATAGTTAATTTGCTACAACAACACAATGATCTGTGCAAATAGTGACGCTATGGGTCATAATGTCCAACAAAGACCATATATACCTACCCTGATGCGGCCTCCCATAGACACGCAGACATACTACCAATGGGATTCCGCGGGGTCTATCCAGAGCGAAGCTGTTTTCCGTACCATCGGTAAAACACAACCTCCTATCGCACTTGCATAAGTATCCAATACTTAAATATATGAGAACTATGCCGTTGTGCCATCACAACTCGCACAAGTGCAATACTAGTCTATTCCGCATTATCGATGTCCGATCTCGATAATACTCCGACTAGGGATATTTAATGATTAAACCTTTTATATTGATACTGTCTCATATCATCTCAATACGGAACTAATCATATGGACTTTTTCCATTAATATATCAAAGTAAATAATTTACAAGACGGCAAAAGGCAATTTCATTATCACATAGTTGATTTTGTACAATAATACAATATCATTTACAAAACAGTGACGCTATGGGTCATAATGTCTAACGTCCATAGGACAGGTGGAGTCTTCAATGTCGCCTGGACTGGGAGTAGTCCAGGTTTTCATCTTGACTCGACATGAGTCGTAAGAAATGTCATACCAGTCGACTGAACCAGATGAAGGTTCATGGCATACTCTATACGACATGTGGAGTCTTCAATATCGTATGGACCAAATGAAGATCCAGGTATTTAGCCGACTCAACATGAGTCATTGGGAATGTTCCCGTCGACTGGACGAGATGAATGACATGATAATCTCCAGGCGGCTGGTCCTGAAAAGGCACCAGATGGAGTCTTCAATGTCGTATGGACCAGATGAAGGTCCAAGTCTTGATCCGACTCAACTTGAGTCATGGGGAATGTTCCCGTCGTCTGGACCAGATGATGGCCAGGATAATCTCCAGTCAACTGGTCCTGAAAAGGCACCAGGTGGATCCTTCAATGTCGTCTGACCAGATAAAGGTTCAGGTCTTGAGCTTGACTCTACATGAGCAATGGGGAATGTTCCCAGTCGACTGAACCATATGAAGGTCAGGATAATCCCCATACTACGGGTCAAAGGACTAGGGGAGTCTTCAATTTTGTTTGGACTAGATGAAGGCCAGGTCTTCAACTTGACTCTACATGAGCCATGGGAAATGTTCACAGTCGACTGAACCAGATGAAGGTCAGGATAATCCCAATACTACGGGTCAAAAGACCAGGGGAATCTTCAATGTCTTCTGGACCAGATGAAGGCCAGATCTTCAACTTGACTCTACATGAGCCATGAGGAATGTTTGTAGGACACAGATGTTGGACGACGCTGTTCTGGGATCGCGGCCCGGTCGGGAGTACGGAGTAGCCAGCGGGGGGACTAAACTGGAGAAATAACATAGAATTACCACCCGGTGTGAACCAGGAAAATGATTTAAGGCCGCACTCACCCCTCGCAAGGGAAGACCTCAAAACCGTTGGGTTCAGAATGGTCCCTTAATTATGCCACTTGTAATGATATGATTTGTGCAATAATCTAAACCAAGCCTAAGCAACGTATATTTCCAAGGATAATCTACTCATTAGTTCGCATGTATAAAATGAATCATCATAACGGCAAACATACGAAATCACACAATAATCTCATGAACATCTTGAATCATCAAACACGAAAGATAAATAACAACCTAAACATAAACATAAAGAAACACCTATTGCGAAAGGAGATAACAAGATCATGCATAAAGGAATAACATGCTAATGGCTAAATCATGCTCGAGAAACAAGTAATATCCTAACGACCTAATCATGCTTGAACATAATTTTTGAACACATCAAATAGATGAATGCGGGAATTCAAATGTATGATAACAACAAAAATGTCAATAATGGAATGGCATGGTTAATTACATAATGCAAGAGAAATCACCCAAGAAGCAATCATGCATGAAATGTGATGAAAAGGAACCAGTTCAGTATATGTGTTTCGTGTGTAGCGTTTGTAAACGCATTCGAACGGTAAGCAGAAGGTCACGTTCGTATAACGTTTGATAATGCTTTCGAACGGGACAAGACCTGATGAAACAAAACGCATACGCATTTGAGTAGCATTCGTAAACGCGTTCGAACGGTAAACAGAAGGTTCGCATTCGTATAATGTTTGAAAACGCATTCGAACGGGACAAGACCCGATGAAATAAAATGCATGCGCGTTCGAGTAGCGTTCGAACGGGAAACAGAAGGTTCACGTTCGTACAGTGTTCGAGAACACGTTCGAACGAGACATGACCTGATGCATGATAGACGACGCAAACACATACACAGATGCACAATGTAGAACCCCGTGTGCCCGATTGAACTCATTCCTATTCAATCAAGTATACCTCGTTCGGCGCGGTAAAACATCGTGGTAAAGGTAGCCTTTAGGCATTTTCCCTCGAATAAAGGACCTTTAATCCACCCTAGTTAGCCCATGCGCACTAGAATGCAATATATGCGTAAATAGAATGATGATATGCAAAAGGTCAATGACATAACAAGAGGAGTGGTAAAAACATCGTGGTAAAGGTAGCCTTTAAGCATTTTCCCTCGAATAGAGGACCTTTAATCCACCCTAGTTAGCCCATGCACATTATATTACTATGCATACAAATGAATAAGACAATGATGTGGAACTCTGTATGCCTGATTAAACATATCTCACATTCAATCAAACATACTTCGTCCGGCGCGGCAAAACATCGTGGTAAAGGTAGCTTTAGGCATTTTCCCTCGAATAGAGGACCTTTAATCCACCCTAATTAGCCCATGCGCACCGCATCACCAATGCACAAACAAATAAAATATAGAAAGTAAATGGCTGATAATAAATAAACAAGATAAAATAAAGCGAAAATGATTAAATCATGCTTAAATACAAAGTTGGGTTAAACGAAATATGTGTGTCTCTCAAGCGGTACGTGGCGTTGTATCCCGAGTACAGACTGCACTATCGTCCATTCGGATTCGGCTACATCATGCATCAATCCATAATACTCACATGTAATAAAGTATTAAAATAAATAAAAAAATAAAAGAAAGAAAGCGAGAGATAATAATAAAGAAGATGCCCTCAGGTCTAACCTCTTAGGTCGTCTCTCGAAAGTGCGTTATACGGCCATCGAAAGGGTTTGTGCTCCGCGATTCATCAGGTTCACTGGCCCACTGCTCTCGTTCACTGCTTCGGTGTTTTGAGATGTCGTTTCCTCTATTTTTTTGCTGTTTTACTGCTGTTTCTTACGGTAAATAAGGACTGTAAAGTGTAGTTTTTTTTTTGTTCACTGTTTTCGGTGATTTGGCTACTGTTTGGGATATTGGGCTGATGTTTTAGGTATTTGGGCTGCTGTTTCTTTGGTCACTGCAGCGCAGTTTTAGGGACTGTATGGGAGCATTTTTGGTCACGGCAATGGGGATATTTGTGGACTGTTTTTTGCGGCAATAGGGGTTGTTTTGGTTTATGATTTTCGGTGAATGAGGGGGTTATGCTTTGCAGAATTTCTGTGATTTGTATGTATGTGCTAGGGTGTGGAAAGGTTGGTTTAGGCTTTTTTTTTATAGGCAAAGGCAAGGGTTTCTAAGGTTTGAAAATGAATGAGATTTGTGTAATAAAAGAGATACTATTAATTAGTGTCACACAAGGAAAAAATATATTTAATGGGGACATGATTTAGTTTGATTGGGAAGGTGATATATTTGATTTGTTTATTTAGGTATGTGAATTATTTAGATGGGATGTGATTTATTAATTTAGGAAGGATATTATTTTAATTTGTGACATGTTTTAAATGTTTTAATTATTTTGGGTGGGTTTTGGTGGGCTAAATGGGCTTGAACGTGAGGCTAGCAACAAAACCAGAGTAAGTACCGACACCGTTCGAAAGTCGATTCGAACGCTACACGAACGTCCACAATCTGTTTGACATTCGATCGTGATCACGAACGCAGCACGAACGAAGCAGTGTACATGTGAATTGAATCTGATGATATACTTATTCTGAATTTCCCCTTCCGACATTCGTTTTCCGCGACTTCCGCAACCTAAAGAGTAGTGCCTCCGTACGAGACTCATCATCGGGACTTATATGTAAAAATACAGTGCCTACAGCTGCCCCCACTTTGATGGGACTTGTGCAGTGTGTGACAATGAAAATCTTATCAAAGTTATGCAATGCATTTTTACTTACCTGGGTCGCCAGCTGTCGCCTGACTGCATGCTACTTCGAACTGAGTTGATCTGGTGTCCATTTTCGAACTGTGCTCCATTTATGGAGCACCATTTTCGGCATATGTTGTGTGTACTGCATTTTGGAGCGCCATTTTCCGGCATTTGTGGTGTGTGCTCCATTTTGGAGCGCCATTTCGGCATCTGTCGTGTGTGTTCCATTTTGGAGCGCCATTTCCGGCATTTGTTGTGTGTGCTCCATTTGGAGCGCCATTTTCGGCATTTGTTTGTGTGGTGTGCCCCATTTTGGAGCGCCATTCCGACATCTGTCGTGTGAGCTCCATTTGGAGCGCCATTTTCGGCATATGATGTGATAGTTGTCCCTTTTCGAACTGTGCTCCATTTTGGAGCACCATTTCGGCGTCTGATGTGGTAGTGGTCCATTTTCGAACAGTGCTGTGTGAGAATGTGGCTCATTTTAAACCGTACTTGATGAGAGATGGTCCATTTTTGAACCTTTACTTGATGAGATGGTCTTTGCCGCTACAAACCTACGAATACAAAACAAAAATTACATATATGTGATATGTATCCATGTATACATGGATATGTTCCTGTTCCGATGGGTGAGGCATTCCTTGGTCCATTTCCGAACCGTGCTCCATTTTCGGAGTGCCATTTTCGGCGTCTGATGTGATAGTGGTCCATTTTTGAACCATGCTCCATTTTCGGCGAGATGATGACGTGTGAGCCTCGGACCCTAGGATGTATCCCAAAAACTGATGCTGATGTGGGCCTCGCCCCTGGGACTCATCCCCAAAACTGATGCTGATGTGGACCTCGACCCTGGAACTCATCCCTAAAACTGATGCTGATGTGGGCCTCGCCCTCGGGACTCATCCCCAAAACTGATACTGATACTGATGTGGGCCTCGCCCCCGGGACTCATCCCCAAAATGATATTGACAATGCTGATGTGGGCCTCGCCCCAGGGACTCATCCCCAAAACTAATGCTGATGTGGGCCTCGACCTTGGGACTCATCCAAAATTGATGCTGATGTGGGCCTCGACCCTGGGACTTATCCCCAAAACTGATACTGATACTGATGTGGGCCTCGCCCCGGGACTCATCCCCAAAACTGATACTGAT
>SKCR01043978.1:0-34318 GCA_019454045.1 Zanthoxylum bungeanum
TTAAGATTCCAAAAACACTCGATTCTCATTAAAAACTCAAAATTCAACTTGCAATACAAAATCAGAACTAAACCCACTTATAAAATCACAATCACGAACCCAAAAAAATAGCTTAAAGTTTTAAAGATCAAACAAAGGAAAACGCACCAACAACTGAGCTGTGTGAAATTGTAACTGTCTCCTTTGTTTAGCTCTCTCCGTGACAGTTATTTTATATTTTAGATTTTAAAAAAAAAAAAAAAAAATTAGCTCAAATTAGAGAATTTATGTTTTTTGACGGTGGTTTCTAACTTTTTTTTTCCACAAGAAATGTGGTTTGATATTCAGAATTTAAATTTTAGATTCTAATTCAGAAAAATATGTTTTTTATAAAAATTTAGGATAATTAAAAATTTTATTTGTTTTGTTTAAGTACGGAAAGATGAAAAAAAATATCATTGAATTTTACTTTATATCTTGTGAAATTAAAGCAAGTTCTAAGATAATGTACATGAAAGTTGTCCATTTTACAAATACTTGCATGATAGAGACACGTAGTAGACAACTGACGAGAAGGTTGACACTGACAGTACTTGAATTTAATTGATTTTTACGTTTCTGTTGATTTATATTTTCCCCTATTATTTAATAAAAATTCTCATGCCTATTCTGTCTAATATTTAAGACATGTGGTGTCAATTTGAGGCAAAAATTAATATATATTTAGCTACTGTCAATTTACGTGCTAATTCACCTAAAAAAAAAAAATTTCCCTTTTGGCATTTTCCGGTGCTAAGTCTCCTGACATTTGAAGCCCCTATTCAGCCCAATCCCGTATAAAATTTAGGAAAAATCACACACAATTATTATATACATAGTCATAATTATACTTTAACTCATATAATTTTAATAATATCAATTTTAATCATTGTCTTAGTGTTGTTGAATATTCTTTTTTATTAATTTTGAGTTATTTTTCCCAATTAATATTAAATTACTTATATACCCAAAAAACTATCAAAAATAGTAAAATATTATTTCAAAATTAGGAAAAAAAATTTATTCAATCAACAACAAATTTTACGACATGTGTTAAAATTTATATTTTTAAAACTTCATGATTAAAACTTATATTTCTAAAATTATATGAACTAAAGTATTATTATAACAATTGTAGAGTACTTATGTATCATTTTCCCTATAAATTAAACATCATTTAATGTAGAGTTTGGTGAATATATAAGTTAGCGTTTAAACGATATACTAGACACATAATTAATACTGGCGTTAATGCTAACTTATATTCTCACAAAATTATTATCTCACAACATTATATTATTTTTCTATGATATCTTATACTTCAACTTTTTGTTGACGGTTGTTTTTCGTTCCAGGGGCGATTTGAGAAAATAAACTCCTCGAACAAAACCTCCTCAAACGGTGAACTCGTTTGGTTTGTTGGAAACCAAAGCAAACTTGGCAGACAAACAAAAAAACTCACATCTAATAACAGATGATTTAACGTGATTCGGCGGAATGGATCCAACTTACGTCCACAGATGCAAAAGAAGTAAAATATTTTATTAGGAGCTCGGTCAGACCAACCTGCTTTTTCTCTATCGCTTGAGATTTTTCTCTGTTTTACAAGTTATAAGAATGCTCAGAATTAAATTAATTAACCCCTTACAATGAGTTCTCAATCACTTTATGTAGTGCGCCTACACCCACTATTTTGCCAACTCATGACGTCAATCACGTTTAGGGATGTCAATTTCGCTCACAAATCCGAAAACCCGCCCGTAATGGGTAGGATTTGGTAAATATTTAAGCGGGTTTGGTAATTTATAACAAAACCAGCTGCGGGTTGGCACGAGTTTAGTAATTAAGCAAAATCAGCGGATACCCGCAGTGGGTATCCGCTACCCGTAAGCTTATTTTTTGTTATATTTTTAGGGCAAAAAATCTCTCATATAAAAAGATTCACTAACTTACGATTTTTGAATTGCTCTCTTTTAATATTTTTGAAATACTTTTGGTCATGGTTCAACAACTTTGATGATATGAATTTAACATAATGAATTATATTCAGCTAGTGATTCATGAATGTAATTGTGATGATATGAATTGACATTATGTTATAAATATTTTAAACTTTTATTTATGTATCATAATTCATAAACTGTCAAATACTTTCTTTTTAGTATGTTATGAAAAAATATAAACGTTTAATTAAAAAGATTGTATTATTAAGAGCACAAAAGAATTCAATATTTTAAAAACTCGTAAAAAATCTGTTGGGTACCGGTGTGGGTTTGGTAATTTATTTTTATTGCGGGTGCGGGTTTGGTAATGAAAATTAAAACCTGCAGCATGTATGGTGCGGGTTTGGTAATTTATTTACATATGCGGGTGTGAGTTTGGTAATGGCAAACCCGCACCAAACCCTACCAATTGTCATCCCTATTCACATTATCAAGTTATCATTGCGTAGGCTCTCTTTCCCAGCCACCTTGCAAGTTATAGCTTCGCCGTCTGACATAGCTATTCTTTTCCCTTTGAACCTCATTAACTCATCATTTTTTATAACTACTACACGTTATGCCCATAGGCCAGTCTGGATTCCAACCACTCCCACGCGGTTGTGTGTGTCAGTGGATAAGTCTGAAGCTCTACTTTGTCCCATCAGTCGTTGGCCTACTCCTATCTCATTAGTCTTTGGGATGCTCAAACTTCCGTTCAGGCTTACATCACCCGTCTAAGAGCATAATGTTGCAACTATGACCTACATTCTTGGGTCGGTACATCAAGTCAAGTGATTACTTCCTCGCATCTACTACCATGTCAGGTCAGTATAGATGTCTTCACTTCCCTCACTTTCCCTTTTCAGTTTATGAACATTCTTGATAAATGTTTGAAAGCTTATGGGCTTGATCGGGGGCATCTGACTTGTATCTTATAGTGATCATCTTCCTCGGATGTATGTGACTGTATCTCGGATGGTTCTCCTCGAGTCCCCTCTCAGTGTTACAAAATCAAAATTGAAATCCTCATGTCGGTCTTCAAATGTAACTGAATCTGATCGACTGGTCGGGTCAGACGCCTCCGGGCCTGGGCCCTCATCTTGGTGAATGAAATCCCATTAATATCTTTTTTTATATTTTGAATCTTCTCGGGTTCGAAAATCACCATCAACACTTTTGTTTCACAATTAACTTATACATTCATGCTCCTTTTGGTTGGGGAGAATAAAAGGTGAGCCGAGAGAATGAGTTTATGATATGTTCATTCCTTAATTTGGTTGAATTTAAAGAGGTATATGAGTGTGAGCTTCGACTCATTATTCTCTTCATGTGGCAATAAATAATTCTCCCCATATATGTGGTATTGCTAGAGTAATTATTGAAAATTACCAAATAATTATTGACTTGATTAAGTTTTTATCGTCAAATATAATTTATTTTAATCATTGAATCAAATAATTATAATAACATGTTGTATGCCCTGATATGTAATCAAAAATGAATGGGGATTTGGGGAAGATATCGGGGGTTTGGTTTATGCAGATTGTTCATCATATTGTGTCTAATATGTAAGACTTAAAATAATGATATTTTATTTGTGTGTAAGACGTGGAACAAATAATTTATTTTTTATTTTTTTTTTAACATTAATTATCTTGTGAGAGATTTTTAGCCATTTATGTGAGTTAAAGTATCAAGCTAATGACAAATAATATTGTGTATTAATAATTCGTAATAATATTCAAAATCAAATTAATGTTACAAATTGATGAAAAAATATTAAAAATGACATTTAATATATTTTTCAAATTTATATACCCATAACTCATACTCATTCTCTCATTCAACAAAGCAAACAATTTCTCACTATTAAACTCATTCACCATTTCTCTCTATTTTTCCTCCATGGTAAGCTCATGCTAGCCTTATCTTAAACTCATTCCCACCTTGAATCAAACGATAGTCAGTATAATATTTTCTACCAAACTCAGTCTTATTACATCATAATCTAAAAAATACGCAATAAAAAAATCAATAATGTCTATTTTTTGAATTCTTTATTCTACCCTTACAATTATATCCTTCACTGACCCATCACAGAGCCATATTTTCGTGTGTGTATATTGTTGACGGCGTATTTATGTATGATTCATGAATACGAGCAATATATTTTTCCATAATATTACTTATTTATGGTTGCACCTCTTGTCTTTTATAATATATATTCGATCTAATTCATTAGATTGAAACTAAATAATGTTTAGTGATATATATATATTAGACAAAGACCTGATAATATATAATATAGTGTGCAATTATAATGTAGCTTGTAATTGACATTGGGAAGTGTCACTACTGGATATATATTATCAAATTAAGTTCCTGGTCAAGATTTACTAACACGGGTCGGTTAGTAAAATCCGCTGAGACCAGTACATGTCGTATATCGGACTTGGTTCGATGGTTTATCCCAATGAACCATGAGTCTTCAGAGACTCGTATAGACGTGTAGGTATTTATTTGATAAATACTAAACGACTCACTGAAGATTACCTAATAGATGGTACACCAACGTCAATAAGAATCTTCTCGGGTTGAGTAGCATAGTGATTCTTTGACTTGAGATACCACTGTGGATATATAAGTTATCATATACACTTAGATGGCAGTCACGTCACCGATCTATTAAGATCAGACCTCCGCATGTTTATTGGGTGTGGACTCATGCTCATGATATCTTGTGTGTATCAAGATATGATCTGTCAGTCCTGTGTACAGGGCATAAGTATTCATTATATGATTAGCAATCTGTTAAATCCATTGCCATGGTATACTTCGGAAGTAAGTTCCGAGTGTTATTTAGAAGATTGCTAATAGATACGTCAACATGATTATACTTATAGAGATTTGACCTTTATATCTATATTTCTGGGATAATCTGGATACCTATGACGGAGGGATTATACATATGCAATGACCTCGACCTGTATGATTCAGCGAGTTTATCTGTGGTCGTCATAATTTATGGGTGGGTGATTATGGACACGAAATTGGATTTTGTGACGGATATGCCTGAATCTAGAGAGTCTCACTAATGAAATATATTCGTAGAACACTAGGGCAACTTTTATGAATAATGGAGATTATTTATAAATCGTTTAATCGTTAAATGAAAAATACATGCAAAGGGACCTAATGGTCATTTCTTAATTAATGTGTATTTGTATTTAATATTTGATATTATTAAATTCACATTAATTAATTGTCAAAATATGATATTTGAAATATATCATTAATGTATGTATTTTGATTATTTAATGTAAATATAATACATATATTTAAGATATTTGTTGAAATGAAATTAACAAAAATCTTGTATTTATTTTTCTCACATTCACGCCCAGTTGAGGAAAATATATAAGGATTTTTTGTTTCATTTTCTTTTAACACAACACAAGTTACTAAATCTTTGCTAAGTAAAGTTTGAGAGAAAGTTGAAGAACAAATGAGAAAAGCTTGGGAAAATTTTGATTTTGTAAGTATTTTCTTATTTTCTTCAACTTGAAAAGTATTTCCATGTTTCTAGCTTCGATATGTGTTGCTTAGAATTTTCTCTACTCTTTACTTATGTAAATTAAGTGATTGGAAACTTGTTGGAAATATGTTGCATGTGTGAATGAACAAAGTATGCTTATAATTGGTTATTAAGCATTCTTTTGATTAATTAGTAATCAATTTTTCATTCTAGAGTTTTAAGGCCACTCATTTATGACCTATAATTGTTCTTGAGTTGTTTCATGATGGTGAGACTTGCTTGGTGTGGTAAATATTGGATTAAAGTATTGAATTGTTTTAATTTAGTGTCAATTTGAAGAAATTGTAAAATTAGGGTTCATAGCCCTTTCCAAATTTGGGACTTTTCATATATACGGTGTATTATGATGTATATTAAATTTGAGATTGATTGGATTTGATCTTAACTTGTTTTGAACAAGAAATGACTAAAATGCAAAACTGGAAAATTATGGGGCTTCTCGGCAATTTGACAAAAAATTGAATTTTGTGTTGCAATTTGTATTTTCATGTATTAGACATGTATAAATCATTTTGGGATTGATTTGGAATCACTTAAATAAGTATTTGACAACTTTAGGACCAAAATGTAAAGTTATGAGGTTAATTCGGCAATTATAAGAAATTTGATTTCTTGGTTTAGAATTTCAGATTTTATGTATTGAGTAATTAAAATAAATAAGTTTATTTTAATTGCCCAAGAAACATAATTATCGAAATTGATTCGGAGTGAAAATACGCGAAAACGGTGAAAAACAGCGTTACCGGGTAATGGCTGGCCAAAGAGTGAACTGGTCACTGTTTGGGCAGCCCACGAACTGTCCAAATGTTTTTGGGGTTGATCTGGGCAGTACCCATGTGCATTGGTCAGTCGGTTCGGTCGGAAAAGTGTTTTATGCTATTTTGCGGAAAAATATTTTCTCAAAAGTTTCGCGGTGTTTCTATATTATTTATGTCGTTATTTGATATCGAATAAATATGTTTAGGTGAAATGTGAATTAATTATTATATTGGATATTGAATAATTTATTCGTAAGTTTACAAATTTTAAACTATAATTTCGCCCGAACCGCGCTCATTCCGCTGCGCCGCTCTAATAAAACCCCAACATGGCGGCCTCCGACGGCTGCTACTCTGCCACTGTATCGGCCTATGGCGGCTGACAATTTGAACCGTTATTTTTTTCTCCTCCATCATTAGCCTTATAGAAGCAATATTCCTTAGATAGGGCATACATCACACGTTTTAATACTGGTCGGCTAATGATCACATCTTCGTTCATCCTCCAACACTTCGATCGGGTCGGGGTGTCATAAAAAGTGACCTCATTGGGTGGGCCCGTATGATATCCCAATAGAGCCCAAAAAACTCATCTTCAATGTGGTCAGTTCAGTACTATTTCTTACATTGTCTTCGACATACTCTGCTCATAGGGGGACTTTTCGGTAATTATAATTGAGTCATTCTTCTAATCTCTATCTCCTTTGAAGCAATCCATCAATACACTGGTCAAATATAATATCTATTTTACCCTTCTTTAGGTCTTGATACTCATTGGAGTAATGGTCTTCCGAAAAACCACCATCAACAAATATGTGTTTGTGTGTATGCGCGCGCACACATGCATATATATACATATACATGGCGTCCTTGAATATAACATATTCTTAATATATTAACAAGATATTTATAAATTGAATGCTATATTCGCTCAAAATTAAGAAAAAACTAACCCACTTGACATTTTTAAATACATGCTCGTCAATCACTAATGTGTAACTGGGATATCCGGGCCAACTTAAGTGCACCTCGACTAATCCCCATGACATGTGCTTCGTGCCCTCGTAAATTTCCCAACACGGATCAGTGTAAGTCGCTGGCTTTTTACCCCATGAGTACAGCCTCAAAAAATACATATAGTGAGATTCAAACTTTGAACTTTGAAGGGAGAAAACCACTCAAAATCAAGACATTTACCATTGAAACAACCCATTGGGATTCTCATGGATATGTTGATCACGTATAATTTGCTTATAGATTGGCCGGTCGGGCGTTGATCACATGTCTTGCGCAAATAATTATGTGTTTGTATTAATATTTACACTAGTAAAGTAAGAGGTAAATATATTATGATTGAGGCTATTTCCATTCTATATAATAATTTAGATATTCTATTATTCTAAACACTTATCTACTTAATTTTAAAATTAATTTTTACTTTATAAACACTTTTAAATACCAAAAATATCCTCATTTTATCTATACTTATTTTGTACATATATAAAAATATTGTTCCCAATAGACATGACTTGACGATGTAGGGTTCATGATTTATCTTTCAGGTCTTGGATTTGAATTCATGAAGTGCGTTTCTTGTAAGAGTTTGAGATAGTCAAAGGTTTTATCTGCTCCGCTTAAACCCAGAAGGAGTGGTTTGGCTGTGGGATTTCCAACGAAAATGGTATTTTTCGTTGTATACATTGGCTGTGGGATTTGTTAGTCTAGTTTTTTTTTTTTTTTGAAAATGATAGTTTTACCATTGATCTCCCATCTGATTTCGCAATCGATTTTTCACAAAATGCATAGTTGAAAATGCTCTTTCCACTGTAGCTATGGAAACCGGTAATATCAATACTAATGTCACCAATAAATAAACTAATGGAAATATTTTATCTTTTTTAGTTTCAACCATTCTTCTTGCAAACTCACCAATCCATTTCAATCTTGAAAAATCATATGAGAACCCACATCCATAATATAAACTTCAAGCTGAATTTCAAGTGCCATGAGATCCATTGAAGAAAAATCATTTAGATAAAATTCAGCAAGGCACAGTAGTTTATGTTTATCAAAAGCTGCAAATGAGTCATTTGGGCATAGACATGTCAAACAAAAAAGCAATTCGGTGTTCATCTCGTAGAAATGATTGTTTGATTCTTGAAATTGCATATCCAACATTGTATAAAATAGCTCAACACAAAAGCGATGTGTATTTATGATCTTTTGACCATTGCGTTGTGATCGACCATGAGTCAAAAAAAATATCATACATATTGGGAAAATCAATATCATGATTCCCATAATAGGAAGAAGCTTCACTAAGTAATGAATCTCATCAATTTTCTCTCATTTTTTGCAAGTTTCGACTATACACTCCAATTAATTTAATGGTATTCACAATGTCTTGGTCTTTTTTTTTTATAATGCTTGTGATAACTCATGTGCAAATCCAAATATACTTTTCATCAAGAATAAGCTAAATATAAAATCAAATGAATGCATGAACTTCAGTAATGTTGTAACTTGAAATCTTTGTTCAAAATTTCTCCCATTCGAAATAATTCAAGCATATTAATAACTGTTGAACAGTCAGTAATATTATTTGATACTATATTTTCATAACACAAAAACTTCAAATTAAGAATGTCAGAATATAACTTATGCAACAGTCATCTTAATACAATAATAAACCATAAAATTAATAAAGACAGAACAATATCAAACTTATAACATGTAGCTATATAGAAAATAATTGATTCAAACAATAAATTAATATATTAACATCCCCGTATCAATCTTTCATGTAAGTTTAGGGTCTAAAGTAAGAAAAATTTATGTTTAATCAGTGTGTTAGATGAGTGTTCAAAATAATTATGTTATATTTATATATAAAGATTGTCCTTAATATTTTAGAGATGTTCGTCACTCACTCATTGGTATGTTGATCGCCTATAATTTTCTTATAGATTGGTCGATTGCCCGTTGATCGCATGTGTATTTACATTTACATATTACTAGTAAAGTAAGGGTATATATATTATTTTCTACATGACACTAATTTTAATATATTTATTAAAAATAAATATGGTAATATAACTTGTTGACGACTGTTGTTCGTTTCAAGTGCAATTTGGGAAATCTACCCCTCGAACAAACCTTCTGCAAGCAATGAATTTGTGTGGTTGGTAGGGAACCAAAACAAACTTGGCAAGCAGACAAAAAATCACAGAGAAAATGATTTACGTAGTTTAGTGAATAGTGGCTCTAACCTACGCCCACGGGGTAAACGAAAGTAATTTTATTACTTGTTCGGAGTTTAAACCGACCGACTTTCTCTTTATATCACTAAGTTTTTATACCTTTTTATAAGTAGTGAAATATGAAATTTGCTAACAAAATAGTCAACCCTTGAATTTGAATATTCAATTCATTTATATAGGTTTCCAAATCCACTATTCCACCAACCAATGACGTCAGCTTATGTCACTCTTGTTGGGACAGTTGTGGAACCCCTAGGGTCAGATCGGTGCCCCATGTAATGAAAATGGGTCTAACCCATGGATATCTAGAATGAGTGTATTTTTAAAATATTTTTATGTAAAACTAAATTCCATTACGAGTGTATAGGAAAAAACCGGGCCTGAATCGGAGTCCGAAAACTCAAAAACGGGAGAAAACAAAATCAGCGCACGACGCGCGCGCTACAGTACCGCGCACTGTGCAATTTTTTTTATTTGTTTTATTTCAATTATTTTCGGCTTTCCCTAAACACTTTCAAAAACACCCAAAATTAATTTTAACATCAAAACCAACATCAATATATGTTATAGAATAAAAATTAAGTTTTTCAAAATATCAAATATTTTTACAAAAACATAAATTTATTCTAAATACGCACTTGCGTAAATTTTGAATCTAATCATAAACCAATTTTAGAATCCCAATAAGAAATGTCTAACAATTCTAGTTAACCTAAAGGTGGTCAAGTGATTCTAAAATGGTAGTCTTATCAATAAGCTTTTAATCTTGACTTCTAAACTCTTATTAATTTTTCATGTCCAACATGAACATATTTGACCTAATTATAAGTATGTTGTGTTTATACTTCTAAAGTATCCTAACACAGTTTATTAGTCTTATTTTAACATTAAGTTATGTGATCATGCATCCAATACATATTTCATAACTTAAGAGAATTTCAAACTTACCTAGCAAGCTTGAAGCAAAGATCTAATCTCATTCTCTTTGTTGAAATGGTGGGAGAACTTCCAAAGTGTTGCAAGCTTTTCTTCAAATCCAATCGTGATTCCAATGCTTGCAAGCTTCACTCCAAGATCCAATCTTGATTTCTCCTAGATGAAATGTTATAGAGACCTCACAAACTTCTCTAAACACTTGTCTAACTTAGGCTAATTTTCTCTAAGAAATACTTGTGTATAACTTTCACAAATTTTTTACCTTGCTTAAGCTTAATTAAAACCTTCCTAAAGTTTACTATTTATAGCAAAACTTATGTAATTTTTAATAATGTCTTATCAAACATTAGGTATGCTTAATTAAATTCATCCAAATATTCATAATTAGGTGTGACTAATCTCATTGTCTACCACTTTGATTTAAGTAAATTAAATCAAGATAATTTTTACTTAATGGATTAGTTCAATGTATATCACTTTGATTTAATCCAATTAAATCAAGACATATAGATTTACACCTATTAATACAAATTTGGAATTACCAAAATATCCTCAAATGGTAGAGATATTTATGAATTTACAATAAAGCCATTTGTGTAATTTTGAATTAATTCAATTAATCCAAATAGGTCAAAGTAAATAATCAATGGTATCCAATAACACTTGATTATCTTGGTTGCTAATTATAATATCGAATATTATCTTATATTAAAATTAATCGGCTACCCAAGTGCTCAACGAATACACTTAATATTGAGACTCTCTAAGTTCAGACACGTTTGTCATATAAGCTTAGCTAATATGTACGCAATTCGGCCACCTCCGAATTCGCGAAAAACATGCACGACATTTTCGAACTATACAAATCGAGGTTATCACATATGTTTAACAATCCATCTACCGTAGACTATCCTAGTTGTGCTTAGGAACATAGAATATACCTGTAGGCACTGCATTTTTGCATATAAGTCCATGTGATGAGTCTCATTTGGAGACACTACCTTTCAAGTCACGGAATTCGCGGGAAACGGACGTCAGAAGGGGAAATTCAGAATGAGCATGTCATCAGATTCATTTCACAAGTTCATTGTCTTCGTTCATGCTGCGTTCGTGACCACGTTCGAACGTCAAGCAGATTGCGGGCGTTCGTGTGTAGCATTCGAATAGGCGTTTGAACGGTGTCGGTATTTCTGGTTTTGCTGCTAGCCTCACACCCAAGCCTAATTAGCCCACCAAAGCCCATAAAACACATCCAAATTAATAAAACACATATTTAACACATGGGGAATTAAAATAAATATCAAATAAAATCATGCCTAATTAAAATCAATCAAGAATACTATATTCCTAATTAAACAAATTGTATGCCTAATCCAAACAAATTAAATATATTAACTTCCTAATTAACCAAATTTTGTCCCCCAATCAATCTTTGGTTTTCCTTACATAACACCAAATCATATCATCATTTAATGCACCAAATCCATTCCTTGTCAAGCAAGGAGAAGCTCTGGCCTTTGTCTATAAAAGAAACACAATCTCAACCAATCACCTCTCCTAGCTCATTCACACATAATTCACACAAGAAATCTCGCTTCTCCTCCTCACTCTCACGCATACACAACAGAAGAAAAACCCTAGCCCTTCACGCCAACCACACATAATTCACACAAGAAATCTCTCTTCCCATCCTCCCTCTACATCAGCGAAACTGATCACCCTAAAAACCTTTACATTAACCGAAAATCACACCCCCATACAGTAGCCTAAACACCTTAAAACAGCCCCAAATCACCTAAAACTGTAACTAAAAAACTGGATTTAAAGCCTTTAAAAAACATCCAAAACAGTAGCCTAAAAACACCAAAACAGTGACCGAAATACAGCAGCAAAATAGCAGTAAATACAGTAGCTAAGCGGAGCAAAAAATGGTAGCTTGAGCAGCGAAACAGTGAGAGAAAGCGTAGAACCAGTGAACAAGAGAAGTTGCGGAGCATCCACCCTTCCGATGACCGTGTACGGTACTTCCAAAAGTTGACATAAAAGGTTAGACCTGAGGGTACTTTTTGTATTCATTTTTATTCATCTTTTAATTGTTTTAGTTATTTATTTCGTATGAGAGTCGTTATGGATGCATGTTGTGGTTTTGAATAAAATGGAAAATGTGTCGCCTCTTGTGGTATATAGGATGGAAACCCAGACATAAATTCCGTAGCCGAATCCGAATGGACGGTAGTGCGGTCTGTACTTGGGATACAACTTCACGTACCACTTGAGCAAACATCACATATTTTGTTTTATGTTGTTTGATTCGTTTATTATCTGCTATTTAAATTCTGCATGTTATTTTTTTGAGTAATTATGAGGTAAAGCGCATGGGCTTAGTAAGTGCGATTAAAAGTCATCTATTTCGAGGGGTTAAAATCCTTTACCACGATTCTTTGCCGCGCCGGATGATGTATATTCGGTTGAATGTGAGATGTGTTCAATCGGGTATACGAAGTCTGATATTGTTGTCTTTATTTCCTATATGCATTGTGTTATTAGCGCATGGGCTTAGTAAGTCGGATTAAAGGTCCTCTATTTCGAGGGGTTAAAATCCTTTACCACGATGTTTTACAGCGCTGGATGATGTATATTCGGTTGAATGTGAGATGTGTTCAATCGGGTATACGAAGTCCGATATTGTTGTCTTTATTTCCTATATGCATTGTGTTATTAGCGCATGGGCTTAGTAAGTGCGATTAAAGGTCCTCTATTTCGAGGGGTTAAAATCCTTTACCATGATGCTTTACCGCGCCGGGT
Source organism: Zanthoxylum bungeanum (assembly GCA_019454045.1). Lineage (NCBI taxonomy): Eukaryota > Viridiplantae > Streptophyta > Magnoliopsida > Sapindales > Rutaceae > Zanthoxylum > Zanthoxylum bungeanum. Next base: position 13,355 of record SKCR01043978.1, read on the forward strand.
GAGGTACACATGATTGGATGTGAATGAGTTCAATCAGGCACGTGAGGTCCTACATTGTGGATTTGTTTGTCTATGTATGTGTTGCATGCATCGGGTCTGGTTCCGTTCGAATGCGTTCTCGAATGCTATACGAACGCGAACCTTCTGTTTACCGTTCGAACGCGTTCTCAGACGCTACTCGAACGCGCACGCACTTTCTCAGTTTTATCATGCATCAGGTCTGGTCCCGTTCGAACGCGTCCTCAAACGCCACACGAACGCGAACCTTCTATTTACCGTTCGAACGCATTTTACAAAATGCTACGCGAACGCGCACATATTTTCTTTGTTTTATCATGCATCAGGTCTGGTCCCGTTCGAACGCGTCCTCAAACGCCACACGAACGCGAACCTTCTGTTTACCGTTCGAACGCATTTTACAAACGCTACGCGAACGCGCATGTATTTTCTTTGTTTTATCATGTATCAGGTCTGGTCTCGTTCGAACGCGTTCTCAAACGCTATATGAACGCGAACCTTTTGTTTACCGTTCGAACGCGTTTACGAACGCTACACGAACGCACACACACTGAACTGAGTCTTTTTCATCATATTTTATGCATAATTGCCCCTATTAGTTATCCATATGTATTACTAACCTGATTGCTTCTCTTTATTACGCATGATTGTGCAATTGCCATTTATCTGCATTCCCCACATGTATGAGTACAATGTGCTTATTAAGTTGTATGCTTGCCGTATGTTAATTTACATTTATGCATGCAAATTCGGACATAGATTATATGCAAATAGGTTGTATGCAAATTGGGACATAGATTAAATGCAAATATGTTGTATGCAAATTTGGACATAGATTATATGCAAATAGGTTGTAGGCAAATCGGGACATAGATTAAATGCAAATAGGTTGTATGCAAATCCGGACATAAGTTATATACAAACTTAGATATGAGCCTTGTATTTATGCATGTGAAATTAGGAGTAAATTATCCTTGGAAATAAATGTTGCTTAGGCTTGGTTGTATTATTGCACAAATCATTTTATTACAAGTGGCATAAGTAAGGGACCATTCTGAACCCAATGGTTTGAGGTCTTCCCTTGCGAGGGGTGAGTGCGGCCTTAAATCTTTGTACCGGTTCACACCGGGTAGCGACTCCATCATTCTCCGGTTTAGTCCCCCGCGGGCTACTCCGTCCTCCCAACCGGGCCGCGAGCCCGGAACAGCATGCGTCGCCCAGTTTCTGTGTTCCCACAGTCTGGCGACTCTACTGGGGATAGAGAATCGGCCCCGAAATAATGTCTTTTATTATTATGATTTGTGCTTTAATTAACCGTGTCTACTGTGGGTTGAAAGAGGTTTAATCAAATGCACTTTTAAGGCCGGGTAATGGTTTGATGTCTTCCTTCATTCACTACTTTTCTATAAGGAAAAACTGTGAAAGCACCTAGATAATCATTTACTTGTAGCCTATTGTGATGGACTAATTTGGAGGACTCATTGTTTATTCCTGTCACCAAGCGATAAGAGCCTAAGAGGCTAGGGTACTTAAGAGAGTCTCGCTCCACCCTCCATTTGGGGAATCTACAACGGGAAATCCATTTGACAGTCAGTCACACACCATAACTTGTTGGCACGTAGTGTAAGGTATAAAAATATGCGCTCACTTGGTCGCTCGAACCCTTGAGTGGGGAGATCTAGTTGTGGGAAATCCTTCGCCAGCGAGAGTCTTTGTCTACACTCCCGTAAACCCACACGTAGACCGGAGTTGTATGGCCTATAGCAACTATTTCCTTGTTCTTGTGGACCATCCTCATTTGGATGCAATTGAACTTCTTGTCAGAAATGCGAACTTGTTGGGCCATTTAAACTAGGACGAGTTCGTATCCTATGATAATTGGGCCAAAAGCTTCTGAAATATTGATGGGCCACTCTGTAGAAATTATTTTTGTATGCTCGTGTTTAGGAACATTGTCGTTTGGATCCATTCGGACCTTTTGTCATTAGGTATGGGCTTGTTGGGCCATTTAAACTGGGACGAGTTCGTATCCTATGACAATTGGGCCAAAAGCTTCTGAAATGTTGATGGGCCACTCTATAGAAATTATTTTTGTATGCTCGTGTTTGGGAACATTGTCGTTTGGATCCATTCAGACCTTTTGTCATGAGGTATGAGCTTGTTGGGCCATTTAAACTGGGACAAGAACGTATCTTATGATGATTGGGCCAAAAGCTTCTAAAACGCCAATAGGCCATTATATGTTTGTGTTTAGGAATATTATCATTTGGATACGGTTGGACTTCTTGCCATAAGATGTGAACTTGATGGGCCATTTAAACTGGGACGAGTTCACTCCTATGACAGTTAGCCCAAAAGCTTCTATAATGATGATGGGCCGATTTGTGTGAAAATTTTAATGAATTGATATATTCTTTATATCGCATGCATCTCATTCATCTCATGCATACATATATCATGTTAACACCCTCTATGTCTAAAAGACCGGTAAAAGATATGAGTACATCCGATAGCGAGGTATCCCGGATAGATCAGTTGGAAAACGGTCTCGCCAAAATTACAGAACAGTTGCAAGCCTTGACTACTGTTGTGGCTGGTATGGTTGTACCTCATGCTGGGGGAAATTCTGAGAATGTGAGGCGCGAGGGGCCTCTGAATGGGCGCTTTTGATGACGACATGGCAGAGTATGCAACAGACAGAGTGATTGGGTCTCATGCATAATTTCAGAAGCTTCGGGATCAGATTGAAACAGTTACCCGTAAAATGATGGGTAAACATGAAGAGTTGTTAGATTATGAGGCAATGACCTTCGAATAACAGTTGACGGCTCAGTTTAAGATGTCGGATATGGCTAAGTTCAACGAAAATTGGGATCTGAGGGTCCATCTCCATCAGTATGTTTCAGTTATGAGTTTAGTGGGTTTATCCAAGCGTCAAGTGCAAAAAATGTTTGGGATGTCGCTTGAGAGAGCGCCGGTAGTTTGGTATCACAGCCTTGAGAAGAAGATTAGGGAAGATTGGAGGGAACTGGCTGATGCTTTTCTGAAGCAATATGTTACAGATCTGGAGATTGATTTGTCACTCCGAGATTTGGAGAACACTAAGCAGAAGCCGGAGGAAAGCTTCAAAGAGTATGTAGACCGCTGGAGAAGCCAGCTCCTAAAGATGCAGACTCGGCCCTCAGAGAATGACCAAATTAAGATGATTATCAAGGGCACCAAGCCCTCCATCTATGGGAAACTGAGGAGGATGACCTCCATGATCAATGACTTCCGACAGTTGAGGGAAACTGTCATGGATATTGAAGAAGAAGAAGCAGAGAACATGAAGTTTTATGGCCTAAGTAGGAGGCCTATTGGGGGAACATCAGGTACCAAACTTGTTTCTACGGAGATTGCTGCCATCCGGAATCGGAGATTCTCCAACTTAGGGAGGCTCTTGTCTAAGGTGTTGGAGAAATTAAAGACAAGGACTTCTGAAACCCCTGGAGACCAAACCACTTCTTAACCCTCCACCACCACATCTCAACCTGAGCCAATACTGTCACTTCCACCAGCAGAGAAAGGCCACGCCACTGATAATTGTGCCCGCCTCCGCCATAAAATTCAGGACCTCATAGACTCCAAAAAGATACCCGATCCCGAAACAGAACGCCCCAACACACACCAAAATCCCCTACCAAATTACCACTATGTCCCCCCACCGACCTATATGATAAACTCTGGCCTACCCGAAAGCCTTGTCCTCAAATACTTTGACCACCAAGCCTATTGCCTTGGAATTTGGGATAGTAACAGTGAAGATGAGACAGAATATGGGCAGAATTTCTGGGAAGACTTCTCCAGTAGTGATGAAGAAGAAGTGAGGGGGATGACACGTAGTGGGCGTTTCTACAATGATATGACTGAGAAGGGTAAATGAGTGTTATCAAAGGGTGGAGAAGTGGCTAAGAATACAGAAAATGCCGAGGGAGATGTAGTGTTACAGCAGTTGAGGAAAACCCGAGCACAAGTGAGTATCTGGGATTTGTTGTGTGCGTCTCAGGAGCACAGACGGGCCATGGTTGAGGCCTTAAGTAAGATAGTGGTGACGGAAGATGCCAACCCCGCAATGTTTGTTGGGTCAGTGCAAAAGGAGGCTTTGCAGGCAATCACTTTTTCTGAGGAAGAACTCTCAGCTGATGGGAGAAATCATAATAGACCTTTGTTTATTAGAGTTGAAGTGGGGGTAAGGGTAAAATGACCTCTTGTGTGATGGTGGATGACGGCTCATAATTAATGTGTGCCCGTCGAAGATTTTGGCCAAGCTGGGTATAAAAACAACAGATCTGGATCCCTCTAGTATGACTATCAAGGCTTATGATGACAGTAAGTGAGGAGTTGATGGTACATTTGTAGCAGCGGTCAAGGTTGGTCCTATTGAGGACGAAGTTGAGTTCACAGTGCTGGATATCTCAGCCACTTTTGCCTTGTTGTTGGGAAGGCCTTGGTTTCATAAGCTTGGGGGCGTGCCCTCCACTCTGCATCAGATGATTAAGTTCCCGTATGGGGGAGAAATTGTCACCATCCGAGCTGAGGTAGACAATGATGTGGCTGCTTTGGAAATACAACCTTTCACGAGGTTCCAAGTGTCAGCGACTTTTGAGGAATGGGTAGATCCTAAGGTGGCTATGATCATGGGAAAAATGAAGTTCGAGCCGGGTAAGGGTTCAAAACTGCCAGACTTTAGAGGACATACTACTCGGAGGGGTTTGGGGTACAAATCTGATGAGGAAAAGCCGAAGGTTTAAAATAAAGGGCTGAAATTGATGGAATGCTTTATGAAGGCTTCGGGGTATCAAGGTGAGCCCGAACCAATAGAAGTTAATGGGATTGTGGTGCCTGGATTTGAGATCTTCCAGGATATGTTGGGTAAGAAGCCGCCAACCGAAGAAGCTGTGGAGGAAGAGAATTGGGAAGAAGAATTGATGAAGTTGAGAGAGCCTGACTCTCGAAGAGGATAATAAGTCTGAGAAGAACCTGGTTGCGGAGGATGAAGTGTCTGCCGATGATGAAGACATTTATCTTCCTGATTTATTTGAGTGTACTCCCGCATTTATTAGCAATAAAGACAATCATTTTGCTTATTTGCCCGAGTCTTTTTCCTCTAACTTGCATGGCTTTAGTATATTTGATATTAGCTCCACCAAAACGAATGCATTTAACTTAGGCACGCCTGAGAATCCTAAGGAAATTCTGATTGCAAGTGAAGTTACCGCTGAAGAGTTGGAGAAATTAGAAGAAGTATTGGTCAGATATGCCAAAGTGTTTGCTTGGTCCTATGAGGACATGCCTGGGGTAGACAGAAGCATTGCCCATCACACAATACCAACTTATCCGAATATAAAGCCAGTGAAACAGAAACTTCAACGGATGAGACCTGAGTGGCCGAGAAGGTCAGAGAAGAGGTTAAGAAACAGATAGATGTGGGGTTCCTGGAAGTGGTAAAGTATCCCGAATGGTTAGCTAATGTTGTGCCAGTACCGAAGAAAGACAGGAAAGTCAGAATGTGTGTGGATTACAGAGATCTCAACAAGACTTGTCCGAAAGATGATTTTCCTCTACCTCATATTGATGTACTAGTTGATAGTGCAGCTTTATCTGCCATGTATTCATTTGCGGATGGGTTTTCAGGGTAATCAGGTTCTTATGGCTGAGGAAGACAAACACAAAACTGTCTTCGTCACAGAATGTGGTACTTATTGTTACAAGGTAATGCCGTTTGGGCTCAAAAATGCAGGAGCTACTTATCAGCGGATGGCCACTACATTGTTCCACGATCTGATGCACAAAGAGATTGAAGTGTATGTGGATGACATGATGGTGAAATCAGAGACAAGAATCGGGCACATAGAAGCACTGAAGAAGTTCATTCAGAGGGTCGATAAGTACAACCTGTGGTTGAATCCTAAGAAGTGTGTGTTGGGAGTGACATCTGGAAAAATTGCTGGACATACAGTAGGAATGTGAGGGATAGAAGTAGATTCTGAGAAAATCAAGTCAATTACTGAGATGCCGGCACCGAAGACAAAGAAAGAGGTTAGAGCATTCCTTGGGAAGATTCAATATATCAGTCAGTTCATCGCCAAGTTGACATCAGTATGTGAGTCTATCTTCAGACTGTTGAGAAAGGACCAGCCAGTGAAATGGAATGAGCAGTGTCAGTCAGCTTTCGACAAGATCATAGAATATTTGGTAAAGCCTCCTGTTTTGAAACCTTTGAGACCGGGCAGACCATTGGTACTGTATTTGGCTATAGAATCAGAAGCACTGGGGGCAATGATGGTACAGGCAGATGAGACCGGGGTAGAGCATGCAGTATACTATCTCAGTAAGAAAACGCTTCTGTATGAAGCCCGCTATCAAGAAGTAGAGAAGATATGTTTGGCAGTAGTGTGGGTGTCCAGAAAATTACGGCATTACTTCAAATCTTACTAGATCCAGGTAGTGGCAAAGGAGAATCTTTGAAATATCTGCATTCAGTGACTTCGCTAGTGGGAAAATTGGGCAGATGGTTAGTGTTGCTGACAAAGTTTGACATTGAATACCTCACTTCCAAAGTGATCAATGGGCGAGCCGTAGCAGAGTTTATGGCATTGCAACCTATTGAAGGGGATCAACATAAGTTTGAATTTCCAGATGAAGAGATCCAAGCAATAGCAGTTCAGGGATGGAAAATGTACTTTGACGGAGCAGTGAATTGCAAAGGAGCCATAATTGGGATTGTGATAGTGACCCCGGAAGGAGAGACTTTGCCTTTGGCCAAGAGGTTGACGTTCAGAGTAACTAACAACATGGCCGAGTATGAAGCATGTGCTTTTGGTTTGACTGCGTTGATAGCCTTGAAGGCTGAGAGTGTAGAAGTCTTCGAAGATTCTATGTTGGTAGTCCAACAGATGCGAGGAGAATGGGAATTGAAAGAAGAACGGTTGAAACCTTACCTTTTTCACCTCAGGAAGTTGGCACAAGTTATCCCCGATTGTAAGTTTCAGCACTTGCCGAGAGAAGAGAATCAGATGGCGGATGCATTAGTTACACTTGCAGCAACTTGGGAAAATCCAGAGAAGTTGGTAATGAGACCGTTGGTACTGACAACAGCAAATGTACATGTTTATGAGATAGAAAGAGTCATGGAAGTGGAGATTCGACGATGGTAAACCTTGGTATCACGACATTCAAAGGTATCTGGAACACGGGGAACTCTCGGAAGGAGCAGGCAGAAAAGACAGATTAGCCATTCAGAAATTAGCTTCCCAATATATGATTTTGAAAGGGGAACTGTACAAGAGGCAAGCAAACGATATTCAGTTGAAATATTTGAGAAAAGAAGAGTCTCAGCAGGTAATGGAAGAAGTACACTCCGGGGTATATGGACCGCACATGAACGGATTAAATCTATCCCGCAAAATAATGAGACAAGGGTTTTACTGGTCAACCATGGAGACTGACTGCGCGAAGATGGTAAAGCACTGTCATGATTGTCAAGCACACGGTAATTTGAATCATTTGGCGCACACAGAGTTGCACGGGTTGTCAGAGTCGCAGCCTTTCTCAGCATGGGGAATTGATATGATTGGAGAGATTCGACCGAATGCATCGAACGGGCATCGCTTCATAGTAGTGGCAGTAGATTATTTCTCAAAGTGGGTGGAAGCCGAGTCATTCCGCAATGTTACAGCGAATCAGATGGCAAAGTTTATAACTCGGAATCTCATTTGTCGGTATGATATGCCGCACCATCTGGTTACAGAGAACAGAGTTCAATTCCAATGGGAAACAAAGACAATGCTACAGAAATACAGGATAGGCCATCATAAGTCATCACCGTACAGGCCGCAGGCAAATGGGGCAGTTGAGGCAGCCAACAAGACAATAAAGATAATTTTGGCCAAGATGACAGAGAATTGCAGGGATTGGGAAGATAAGCTACCGTATGCCTTGTGGGTAGGGATGGCAGTGGGTAGGGTATGGTGAGGGTTTTCCATTACCAAACCCGCACCCGCATATGTAAATAAATTACCAAACCCGCACCATACCCGTTGCGGGTTTTAATTTTCATTACCAAACCCGCACCGCAAATAAAAATAAATTACCAAACCCGCATTGGTACCCAACAGATTTTTTGCCGGTTTTTAAAATATTGAATTACTTTGTGTTCTTAATAATATAATTTTTTTTAATTAAATAATTTATTTTTAATTGCTAGTTGTAGTTTTCACATTTGTTTTTCATTTGACATATACAACATGCAATGTATGTATATACAGTACATAGATAACATAATGTATGAAAGACTCAGTACCATATGTTTATTTTTTCATATAAACATAATTAAAACGAGTTCTTCCCTTCATAATTATAATGATCTAAATTAGTCAACTCAATCGACAATAAGCTAAAAAGTAATCACCAACCTTTGGTCATATTTTATGCTAAGTGTAATAAAAGTGATACTTACAAGGCTCAAGTGGTGTAAGTGTAAAGAAGAAGCAGGAAAGCTACTGAAGTTGCAGCAAACACTAGCTTATTTTTCTCCTCTCCCGTTTCTGATTATGTGAACTTAATCCAAATTTTTGCATTATAATTTTATTAACAAGTGTGATTAGAAAAAAAATAATAGTCATGCAAAAAATCTTCAGTTGGGCAGGTTGCGGGATGCGGCTGAGTGAGAGTGTGGAACTGTGGATTAGTGTTTTAGGTTTAGGTTTTGTTAGTTGTTTTATATGAAAGTTTTTTTATATTGTCCTAAATATTAATTAATAAAAATAATATTGCGGGTATGTGGATACCCGCAGCGGATACCCGCATTTTTTTCTTAAATACCAAACCTGCACCGCACCCGCAGCGGATTCTGCTTTAAATTACCAAACCTGCACCGCACCCACTAATATATTTACCAAATCCTACCCATTGCGGGTGGGTTTTTGCGGGTTTGCGGGTAAAATTGCCATCCCTACTTGTGGTGGTACAGAACGTCAGTAAGAACAACAACAAGGGCCACACCTTTTTCTCTAGTCTATGGAATGGAAGCAGTATTACCAGTGGAAGTGGAAATACAGTCTATGAGGGTATTAGCAGAAACAGAGTTACCGGAACAAGAATGGGTCGCGCAGAGGTTTGGTCAGTTAACACTGCTGGACGAGAAGAGAATGAAGTCCTTGCATCACATGCAGATATATCAGAAGCGACTAGCCCGAGCATTCAACAAGAATGTATGTCCCATCAAGATCAGAAAGGGTAATTTGGTACTTAAGCAGTCAAGGCCGTCGACGACAGATCCGAGAGAAAAGTTCAGACCTAACTGGGAAGGACCTTACATAGTGCAGAAAGTAATGGGAAATGGGGCAGTGAAATTGTCAGACTTGGAAGGTAACAGGTTCACTGAGTCGATCAACGTGGACAGATTGAAGCAATATTTTGCCTGAGAAAGAGAAGACTTGGCAGAAGGCCTAACCCGACGGGATAAGGAAACTCATGCATGCATGCATACACGTAACACATTTTGGCATTCGTTTTGTGTTTGTTTTGTATTCGCAGGTTTTGGAAGAAGAAAAAAGAAGGCGGCGAAGACAAGCCGATTAGAAGCATCAACATACCAGCAGCAGTGTTAGGATGCGTCCCAGGGGGCGAGACCCACATCAATACTAGCAGCAGTCTTCGGGATGCGTCCCGGGGTTGAGGCCCACGTCTACACATATACCAATTGCATTTATTGGGATGCGTCCCAGGATCGAGGTCCACTGCATCATCAGTTTCGAAATGCGTCCCAGGGTCGAGGCCCACCTTTTGTCAGCGGTATTGGGATGTGTCCCAGGGTCGATGCCCCCATTGTCGGTTGCAGCTATTGGGATGCGTCCTAGGATCGAGGTCCACTGCATCATCAGTTTCGGGATACGTCACAGGGTCAAGGCCCACCTTCGTCAGCGGTATTGGGATGCGTCCTAGGGTCGAGGCCCCCGTTGTCGGTTGCAGCTATTGGGATGCGTCCCAGGATTGAGGTCCACTGCATCATCAGTTTCGGGATGCGTCCCAGGGTCGAGGCCCACCTTTGTCAGCGGTATTGGGATGTGTCTCAGGGTCGAGGCCCCCGTTGTCAGTTGCAGCTATTGGGATGCGTCCCAGGATCGAGGTCCACTGCATCACCAACTCAGTTCGAGATAGCAGGCAAGTCAGGTAGCAGCTGGCGAGCCAGGTAAGTGAAAATGCATTGCATAACTTTGATAGGATTGTCACTGTTACACATTACACAAGTCTCATCAAAGTGAGGGCGACTGTAGGCACTGTATTTTTGCATATAAGTCTCTATGATGAGTCTCATTTGGAGACACTACCTTTTAAGTCACGGAAGTCGCGGGAAACGAACGTCGGAAGGGGAAATTCAGAATGAGCATGTCATCAGATTCATTTCACAAGTTCACTGTCTTCGTTCGTGCTGCGTTCGTGACCACGTTCGAACGTCAAGCAGATTGCAAGCGTTCGTGTAGCGTTCGAATAGGCATTCGAACGTGTCGTATTTCTGGTTTTGCTGCTAGCCTCACACCCAAGCCCAATTAGCCCACCAAAGCCCATAAAATACATCCAAATTAATAAAACACATATTTAACACATGGGGAAATTAAAATAAATATCAAATAAAATCATGCCTAATTAAAATCAATCAAGAATACTATATTCCTAATTAAACAAATTGTATGTCTAATTCAAACAAATTAAATATATTAACTTCCTAATTAACCAAATTTTGTCCCCCAATCAATCTTTGGTTTTCCTTACATAACCCAGATCATATCCTCCTTTAATGCACCAAATCCCTTCCTGGTCAAGCAAGGAGAAGCCCTAGCCTTTGTCTATAAAAGAACACAATCTCAACATTTCACCTCTCCTAGCTCATTCACACATAATTCACACAAGAAATCTCCCTTTTCATCCTCACTCTCACGCATACACAACAAAAGAAAACCCCTAGCATTCACGCCAACCACACATAATTCACACAAGAAATCTCTATTCCCCTCCTCCCTCTATCACATACTGACACCCAAAACTGATACACCCTAAACACCCTTACATTAACCGAAAATCACACCCCCATACAGTAGCCTAAACACCTTAAAACAGCCCCCAAATCACCTAAACAGTAACAAAAAACCTGCACTTAAAAGCTTTAAAAACATCCAAAACAGTAGCCTAAAAACACCAAAAATAGTGACCGAAATACGCAGCACAATACAACAGCAAACAAGCAAATACAGTAGCGAGCGGAGCAAAAAATGGTAGCTTGAGACGAAACAAAAGATGAGAGAAGCGTAGAACCAGTGAACCGGAGGATGCGAAGAGCATCCACCCTTCCGACGACCGTGTGTAGCGTACTTCCAAAGTTGACATAAAAGGTTAGACCTGAGGGTACTTTTTGTATTCATTTTATTCATCTTTTAATTGTTTTAGTTGTTTATTTCGTATGAGAGTCGTTTATGGATGCATGTTATGGTTTTGAATAAAATGGAAAATGTGTCTCCTCTTGTGGTATATAGGATGGAAACTCAGACATAAATTCCGTAGCCGAATCCGAATGGACGGTAGTGCGGTCTGTACTTGAGATACAACTCCACCTACCACTTGAGCAACAACACATATTTTTGTTTTATGTTGTTTGATTCGTTTATTATCCGCTATTTAAATTCTGCATGTTATTTGTTGAGTAATGATGAGGTAAAGCGCATGGGCTTAGTAAGTGCGATTAAGTGTCCTCTATTTCGAGGGGTTAAAATCCTTTACCACGATGCTTTGCCGCGCCGGATGAGTATATTCGGTTGAATGTGAGATGTGTTCAATCGGGTATACGAAGTCCGATATTGTTGTCTTTATTTCCTATATGCATTGTGTTATTAACGCATGGGCTTAGTAAGTCGGATTAAATGTCCTCTATTTATAGGGGTTAAAATCATTTACCACGATGTTTTGCCGCGCCGGATGATGTATATTCGGTTGAATGTGAGATGTGTTCAATCAGGTATACGAAGTCCGATATTGTTGTCTTTATTTCCTATATGCATTGTGTTATTAGCGCATGGGCTTAGTAAGTGCGATTAAAGGTCTTCTATTTCGAGGGGTTAAAATCCTTTACCACGATGATTTGCCGCGCCGAGTGAGGTACACATGATTGGATGAGAATGAGTTCAATCAGGCACGTGAGGTCCTACATTGTGGATTTATTTGTCTATGTATGTGTTGCATGCATCAGGTCTGGTTCCGTTCGAACGCGTTCTCGAACGCTATATGAACACGAACCTTCTGTTTACCGTTCGAACACGTTCTCGGACGCTACTCGAACGCGCACGCACTTTCTCAGTTTTATCATGCATCATGTCTGGTTCCGTTCGAACGCGTCCTCAAACGCCACACGAACGCGAACCTTCTGTTTACCGTTCGAACGCGTTTTACAAATGCTACTCGAACGCGCACGTATTTTCTTTGTTTTATCATGCATCAGGTCTGGTCCCGTTCGAACGCATCCTCAAACGCCACACGAACGCGAACCTTCTGTTTACCATTCGAACGCGTTTTACAAACGCTACGCGAACGCGCACATATTTTCTTTGTTTTATCATGTATCAGGTCTGATCCCGTTCGAACGTGTTCTCAAACGCTACATGAACGCGAACCTTCTGTTTACCGTTCGAACGCGTTTACGAACGCTACACGAACACACACACACTGAACTGAGTCCTTTTCATAATATTTTATGCATAATTGCCCCTATTAGTTATCCATTTGTATTACTAACCTGATTGATTCTCTTTATTACGCATGATTGTGCAATTGCCATTTATCTGCATTCCCCACATGTATGAGTACAATGTGCTTATTAAGTTGTATGCTTGTCGTATGTTAATTTACCTTTATGCATGCAAATTCGGACATAGATTATATGCAAATAGGTTGTATGCAAATTGGGACATAGATTAAATGCAAATAGGTTGTATGCAAATTTGGACATAGATTATATGCAAATAGGTTGTATGCAAATCCGGACATAGGTTATATGCAAACTTAGATATTAGTCTTGTATTTATGCATGCGAAATTAGAAGTAAATTATCCTTGGAAATAAATATTGCTTAGGCTTGGTTGTATTATTGCACAAATCATTTTATTACAAGTGGCATAAGTAAGGGACCATTCTGAACCCAATGGTTTGAGGTCTTCCCTTGCGAGGGGTGAGTGCGACCTTAAATCTTTGTCCCGGTTCACACCGGGTGGCGACTCCATCATTCTCCGTTTTAGTCCCCCACGGGCTACTCCGTACTCCCAACTGGGCCGCGAGCCCGGAACAGCATGCGTCACCCAATTTCTGTGTTCCCACAATACCGTCAAGTTTCTGAGGCGCACATCTCATGTCGATATGTCCATAATTCTTCATAACTGAAGCGATCCACCGTAGGTGATCGACTTTGGCCAAAGCTTTAAGAATCGTGACTTTACTAACATAGATACCTAAACCCTTATGATACACATACGGGCCAACAGATTATATCTTACTTTGCACTTGATTATTTAGTGCATCGGTCCACACCCAACGAACATCTAGAGGCCAGACCATGAAAGGTTTCTGACATACATGACATCAGATTGTTGAGGATCTCACACAAAATCAATGATATCTTATAGTCAAATGATTACATATGTTACTCGACTTGAGGAGATTCCTATTTACGGTGGTATGTACTTCCAGCTATTAGGAATCACATGTGAGTCATTCAGTATTAGGTCCAACCAATACTCACACGTCTATACGAGCTTCCAAAGCTCATGGTACATCAGGTTTAAACCATTGGAACTCTAATTCCAATATACGACATGTGCTAGTCTTCTAGGTTATAGGAATTCGACCGTATTCCAAAACAAACGACTAGGAATATATTTATACACTGTATTCCAAAACCAACGACTTGAATATATTTATACTTTAAGAATAGTTTACTTATAGTAATGCTTATCCCAATGTCGGACCACCTAGTGTCCAGTATTACTCAATACTATTCTAAGGTCGATTTCATTCTTAGCATATCTATACATCAATCTAATAGATATAATGACAATACCATTAATAAGGTATAAAATGAAAATGTAGTTATTTTATTAATAATAATAAAATGTACAATACAATGTTCGGATTGGTGCTCCAAGCACCAACTCCAACAACTCTGTCATCATCGCGCATGCTCATTTTCCTCAACCACTCCGCAGACAGTTGCTCTAGCCTCTAACTCAACCACATCCTGTCAGTAGAAGCTCATCATTCCAATCTTTTGGCCAATGCTACATGTTCTGTCGACTTGACAACTTGTGGTTCAACCACTCCAATACCGTTATGTCTGGTATAGTCATTTCTTAAGGAGAGCCGTTGACTTACTCTTATCACATCAACCTTCTAGAAGCCCAAACTTCCAAGTATGACATATGTCATATGCTTGTAAGCACAAGATATCGCGACTTCAACCTCAGTCCCCGGGTCGGCATGCCAAAGTGAATGGTGTCGGATCAAATCTTCATTTCTTCAGGCAGGTCAGGTTGGAAAGTTCGGGCCACCTCGGGTCAGCCTCCGCCAATGCTTAAATGCTGTCAAATCTAATACTTCTTCTTCAGGTGGGGTTGGTATCACAACTCTACTTTATCAATCGGTCCTGTCATTAGTAAAACTCCATCGTACAATGGGCTCAGGTTCCTCATCTGACTCCAGCCTATATAGGCCCTCATCATTCTTTTCTGGCTAAATACAAAACCCCAAACTAGCTTTCTTCGGTATTCGAATTTTCTCGGGGTGAAAAATCATCATTACATAATTATATATAAATATACCAAAAAAATAGAAAAAACAACAAGATAATTGGAGAATGATGGATGTGACAATGACATGTCGGTTAATCGTTGCCATTATATCATATTACAAATATGTTGGCAACCAAGCATGAAATAAGGTCTAAATACATAGTCAATTGTGACATACAACATAATCGCTCACTTTTATTACGGTGGCTCTAGGATGGCAATTTTACCCACAAACCCGCAAACCCGCAAAACCCGCCCGCAATGGGTAGGATTTGGTAAATATATTAGTGGGTGCGGTGGGCGGTTTGGTAATTCAAAACAAAACCCGCTACGGGTGCGGTGCGGGTTTGGTATTTAAGAAAAAAATGCGGGTATCTGCTGCGGGTATTTACATACCCGCAATATTATTTTTTTAATTAATTTTTAGGACAATATAAAACAAACATTCATACAAAAACAAACTAACAAAACCTAAACCTAAAACATTAATTCACAGTTCCACACTCCCACTCAGCCGCAACACACCCCGCACCCTGCCCAACTGAAGATTTTTGTGCATGACTATTATTGTTTTTTTTAATCACACTTGTTAATAAATTATAATACAAAAATTTTGATTAAGTTCACATGATCAGAAACGGGAGAGAAGCAAATAAGCTAGTGTTTGCTGCAACTTCGGTAGCTTTCCTACTTTTTCATTACACTTACACACTTGAGCCTTGTAAGCATCACTTCATCATTTCACATTAGCATAAAATATGACCAAAGGTTGGTGATTACTTTTAGCTTATTGTCGATTGAGTTGGAAAACTTAGATCATTATAATTATGAAAGGAAGAACTCGTTTTAATTATGTTTATATGAAAAAATAAACATATGGTACCGAGTCTTTCATACGTTATATTATCTATGTACTGTATATACATACATTGCATGTTGTATATGTCAAATGAAAATAAATGTGAAAACTACAGTTAACAATTAAAAATAAATTATTTAATTTAAAAATATATTATTAAGAACACAAAATAATTCAATATTTTAAAAACCCGCAAAAAAACCGTTGGGTACCATTGCGGGTTTGGTAATTTATTTTTACATGCGGTGCGGGTTTGGTAATGAAAATTAAAACCCGCAACGGATATGATGCGGGTTTGGTAATCCATTTACATATGCGGGTGCGGGTTTGGTAATGACAAACCCGCACCATACCCTACCCACTGCCATCCCTAGGTGGCTCTGACCATCTTAAAAAAATAGGGGGAAAACATAATTTAATTTAAATTTTATATATTTTATGTGAATTTAATATTTTCCTTCCTCTTGTTTTACATAATTTTAAAAAAATTTCACTATACTCTTTATAGTTTGATGCTTCCATTTCTAAAGTTCTATGTTTTAACTTGGTCCATTTTACGATCTCTTTATTTTGGCTCTTGTTAAATTAAAATTTTAATTTCGCCACAGGTGGCCGATTGTAAATTTTCTAATCTTTGAGGTTGGAGAACCAAAGGTGATCAAGTGCAATATTCATTAATTAATGTCAATATTGAAACATTTTGCAAGTGTATGCACTGAGCCCTTATCTTTTTGCGTTGGTGAGAGATAAAATTATTAAGGATATTTAAATTGAGGTGTCATAGTGTATGCTATTTACTGATGGTATATTATTAATGGATGAGTCTAAAGAATGTATAGAGACTAAACTTGAGATGTGGAGAAAAACTATATAAGGTAAATACATATGCCTCACACTACGCATGTTAAAAAACTGAACACATGGAGTGTGAGTTTAACAGATCTTAAGTAGCGAATGTTTTAAGTACATTAGGTCCATCCTCTAAAAGGATGGAAGTCGATCATATAGAATTCATCGGGTTGGATGAAATTGAGACGTGGGTCTGAGGTCTTATGCAATCGCAACATTTCTTTAAAACTTAAAGACGGATTTTATAGGACCACCGTGAGACCTACAATGTTTTATGGAATAAAATGTTGAACAATAAAATATCAACATGCCAAAACATGAGGGTAGCTGAAATGAGAATGCTCATATGAATGTGTGAGTGGACTATGAAAGGCCAAGTTAGAAATGAAATAATTAGGGGTAACACACTGATTGATGAGAAGAAGAGAGAAATAAGACTAAGTTAGTTTGAACATATCTAATGCAGACTATCAAACAAACGTAGATATTTAAGTGATCCAATGAGAAAAAGAGAGCAAATGATGTTGATATATGCCAAACGATGAAAGAGAATGCCTAAATTGACACAGACATAAATCATAAAAAGAGATATAAGTTTTATGGAGTTTGACGAATCAATGATCTCAAATAAAACATTATGACGTCAAAAGATTTATGTAACCGATCCCACATAGTGGAAAAATATTTTGTCTAGTTTGGTTTGGTTTGATATCCTTTATTAGTACAAGTATGTTGTTAAGTGCTTAAATGAGTTTTGTTACACTAGGAACATTAACATATTAGTCTTCTCTTTCAAAAAAAAAAAACATATTAGTCTTCAAAGTAGATTCTTACTACTAATTATAGAAACCTTAATATTTAGTCTTCAAAGTAGATTCTTACTACTAATTATAGAAACCTTAATCTACTATATCCCTGTTTTCAATTATCAAACCAATGTAACAACTTCTGATTAGTTCGTGTGAAATGAAGCAACAGTTCTTGTGCTTGATGGCAAATCTAAAAGCTAAATGAATGAGTTCATTTTCGCAACGGTTACTAGTTTTGGGTTTTTTAGAAGCTGGGACTTAGATTATTAATTAAAATACTAATTATAATCAACAGTTTTTAACTAAACCAACAGAAAATAAGAAAAAAAGTGAAAAATCAAAGGCTGCAAAAAACCCAGAAAGCAAAAATGATGTTGAAGAGCAAAGAAACCAAAAGCAAGAAAAGAAAGTTTCTTCTGTTCATGCTCTCAATGTTGGAGCAGTACAAGAAGAACAAGAGCGAAAACAGGAGAAAAATATGGGGGGAAATTTGGAAGGTTGAAGAGCCACGTGGCAAGATCTCAATGGTTAGGTAGATGTCGATGAGGGGAACTGCCATGTCAGAGCGTCCAATGACCCCGGCGAATCCGTATCTTATGCTCCCTCTCTCTACAAAAACAACACTTCCTCTCTCTATAAATAACCCACTTTGTGTATTTATTCATTTTTGGATTTATTTATTTATTTTATCTCTCTCTGCACGTCTCTCGCTTTCTCGTATCTCTCATTTCTCTCCGTAGCTGCTTTCCATGCCCTAATCCCCTCTCTATCTCTCTCTTCACTCACTTTGTCAATCTTATTGCATCCCTTGGGTGCTTTGATCCACAGGCAAAAGGGAAGACTGGTGAGCTTCTTAATTTATCTGGTTAGTGTTTATTTCTTTGGTTTAATGCTCATTTTTTTTCAATGGTTCTCATCTGGGTATGTTTAATTTTAAGCTGATTTTGTGGTGCTTTGGTGGTTTTGTGATGTTGTTTGCTGTTTGATTCTTGTAGTTGTGGTGGTCTTGGTCCTGATTACAGTGAAGTCTCCGTGTGTTAGGATAATTTAACTAATTGGGGTTTTGCATGTTTGATTGGGTGGTCTAATGGAGCTCTAGGTTCGGTTTGAGTTTCAAATGTGTATACTTGGTCAAGTATTTGGTGCTTGATTGTGCAATTTGGGAGGTTTTGTGGTGTATATTTGATAATCAACTGTTTGATATATATGTAATATGAATTGATCCAACAACCATTTGGGGTTGCTTAATATGAGCAGAGTACGTGTTAAGACTGTTAGTCTAGTAATTGGCTTTAGGTTTGTGGTAACATGTATTTGTATACTTACTCTTATGGTGACATTTTAAATTGGGTATATAGAGGCGCATTAACTGTTTGCCAGACCAGTTTTATCTCGGATTTAGTTGTCACCCTTGTATTGGTTTAGAAGAGTTCGATTGGGTTTATTACTTTATCCGTTTGTATTTAGGTAGTCTGAATTTGTTATCTGGTGTAGAATCCGTATTACTCTTATTTGTTTCAATCACGTGGACTAACTTCATAATAATATAAATATGTAGCATTTTCAATTTTCCAGTGAATGTGACAATTCGCTGAAATTTATACACTAGTCTTCACTACTGTGATGTATCACTGAAATGGAATATTGTGATGGATTTGTTTGGGTTAGCTTGTTTGTCTTTTTTCATTTTTTATTTGTAGTTATTATATTTTGAACACGAGCAAGAGTGTTGATGGGTATTCTAATTAATGGGCAAGATGCAACTGAAGTTTCGCATGTAACCTAATATTGAAGTTTTAAGCCTTCTCATGGTTTTTACATGAACAAATTGATTTCCATTTGATGACTATCTTTTTGTTGTTTTCTTTGATGATTTTTATTAGTTTTTGTTGGCATCGGTTTGAATATGCTTGTTTGTTGTACACTTGTACTTGCTTATAACTTTGAATTCGGATGTCTTCTAATCTGTTGATTAGTCTCATTTGCCAAATATCTGCTGTGGCATCAGCATGTTTTCTGCATTCTCTTTGATGGACAATTTTGGTTGGTATGAAGCTTTGATTATGACATAATATATTTTCAGCGTATTTTGCCATTGAGTTGTTTTTTGGCCCTCGATGGTTCAATTTTGTTAGAGGTGGAATGAAGCCAGGCTCACCACGACGTTGAGCTCTTGTTTCTTTTCATATCTGGGACTCTGGGTGTTTGCTTCCCTATCTAATGTCTTTTGTATTGAATTGTAGGAATTGCTTCTTTAGAGATTTCAGCTGTCGAGATTGCTATGAAGCTCTGATACCTCTGCTTCTTCATTGACTCATGACATGGGCTTACTGTGACTGGTAGTGCCTATGTAAGACTCGGCAATGAAAGATGAAGGATAACAGTTCATCAACTCGTACAATGATTAATAGAAACTGGGTCTTGAAGCGAAAAAGGAGAAAGTTGCCTTGTGGACCTGGTCTATCCAATGGTAAGGAAGAGAACATGGCGGGCTCAGAATCTCCGAGGAATACATCATCAGCTAAACGCAAGCTAAAGAATGAAATAAATGCTGACCGATCTTCATTCAAGAAGAAAGGAAATGATGGGGTCAGTTATCTTTTGTACTTTTTTTTTGTAATTTTTAGATCTCTATTCCTTATTACCACATATATTTTATTACCTATATTTTTTAAAGTTTGATGAATTTGTCAACAGAACATTATCTAGCAGCACATAAATACATATTTAATCCTGGAGTTAGTTTTGATTTTGTCTTTCTTATGTTCTGTTTTGTGCTTGTGCTAAGCTTGAGTTGTATGTTAGTGGGTCTTCATATTCCCTTCTAACATTTACGACACCTGATTGCAGATTTTCTTTACAAAATCATTCTTGTAATCTTTCTCTGGCAATCATCTAAGAAATTATAATTAATGTACAATGTCATAAATTACTTTTACAAACTTTGAAGAATGAAGTAGCTTGATATATTTTACGTAAGAGATAAATTGTAGTGAGGGATGGCAGCATTTGTTGCTGATTTTTTATCGTGCTCAATAGTTAGTAGACAATGATAGCACAGGGTTGGATTAGCTTAGGGTTGTAGTTAAAGGCTGACAAGTGCTTTAGTTGTTGTATCCGATTCTGTAAACAGAGATGGCAGAACCCTGTTAAGCTTAGTTACTTGACATGCTGAAGAATTTGAAAGTATGTTGTTAGGCTCATGTTTAAAAGCAAGCTCTTTAGTATTGACTCAATATAGGTGCATAAGTTGGGTTAAAACCTCTCAAGTTTCCAGTGACAATTACATTTTACACAATTTATGTTGTAAAGCTTATTTGCAAATTCCAGAATCCATACTTACTTGAACTGGGTGTTTTGCTATCTTCTTTGTCTCCAAACTTACACAATATCACTGAGAAGAAGATTTGGTCAAACGGTTAGAAAAAAATATGTTTCTCCCTCTGGATATATATTTTCCAATTATGAGTCTATGCTATTTCTGACAGTTTTCTTGACTTCGATTATCTGCTTCTGACATTTGGTCTATGCAAATTTTCTGTCTTCCAGTATTACTATGAAT